>OZ020538.1:15238859-15543262 GCA_963971435.1 Lasius platythorax | reverse complement strand
AAACAATCGATTCTGTAATAAATACCAGAATCTATATACGAAAAAAGTAGTACATTTTCTAGTATATTCTGTATTAGAGAAAAACTCTCCGAGGAGATCAAATCAGGCAGAAGAAACAACTTCTATCGCAAGATCCTTATTCGGAGACTCTCGCTAAAGTTTCGAGAAAAAAGACGCACGGATCCCTCGTGGATTCTCGTGACGATCAGGCTCTATGTATTTAATCATGGTCTATAAATAGCTACGTCGAGTTTAACCATGGTCGGGTCGATGGTAATGCGAGCCCGTGGGATGTCGATTGTCTCTCTCTCACTCTTCTCTCTTTCCTTCTACACTCTCTTTTTCTTTCCCGATGTTTCGGTCTTTCTTAATATCGTCCCTCTCACCTCTTATGTAATACATTGAATAATATTTAACAATCTTAATAACAGTCTTCGATTTATTTTGCCACTATGTGATGTGTCTTAATCTTACTTCGAATTTGTATATTTTGCAATTGCTAATTCAATTATAATAAAATTATTTTCTGATTACTTTTTCCTTCTGTTTCATTCTGTCTCGTTATACTAACTGTTCCTAGAGGAGCTATTAATAGACTTGCTTTTATCTAGAGTGGGAACTATATCCAGTGTTAGAACTAAAGATATAGTAAACTATAGAAGAAAGATAAAAAGCGGTAGAAAATAGATGTAAAAGTTTATGTATACACAGTGTATAAAAGTGAAATATTAATAACTAATGCAAATATTAAAAATAGATGGTTATTTATGTTTATTTTATTATATTTCGAAACATTCATAATGTAATATCTTCATAAGATCTATCATAATAGCTTGTAATTATTATTAATTGCTTTTAATTACTTAAATTATTTAATCGCATATACGTTGTTACGCATACGATATTTGCAACATTATATCTTTTTCCTTATTTCTTACGTTTTAATATTATACGTGCACTTTTATTACTTAACTGAATTATAGTGTAATGCTCTAGTACTAAACCTACCGTTACTACTATTATACTTTATCTCATCCTTATACTTTGTCGTATCTCGACCCTTATTCTCTCCGTCCATATCTCATCGTAAAGTACTGTTCACATCGGTACGACATACAAGGAGCGCCATGCGTGGGTGGATTTCGCCGAGTCTCGTTTCCGCGAGGCACTTAAGACGGTCGTTAACTTCATTAACGGACGAACCACGTAATTGTCTGACTGGCTCGTTACGAATGGCTTTTCCGGTCAATGCCATTTGGTAAGAGCTCAAGGGATTTTTAATCATTCGAGCTGGCCACCTATCATTTTTTATACGAAATCTAGAGAAGAGAAAGAAAATATGTTAGCCGCAATTACGCTGCCGATGAAATAGTCAAGGATAAGTGATCCAAAGTACTTGTCGTTTTAGAGAATTGTTAAGTGAATTTTACGAGCAAAGCATTACCGGACGAAAAGTTATTGGCTTTTAGTTATCCATCGAATATAGCATTGTATAGTTTTATTTAGTTTGATAGATAGAACGTAATTATTCTTTTAATATTATTATGATATTGTGATTTAATCATAAAATTGAATACATAAACTAACAGATATACGAAAAATAGAATAAGAAGGTAGGGAAGAATTCATAATTTGTGTGTGTATATATAAGTATATGTACATTACAAAAATATTGTTTTAAATTTTTGTTATTTTACAAATATAATTCTGCTACGATGCTCTAAAACATATATGCATTCAAATCAGTCAAAATGCTTGCAGTAATAATATATTAAGGCACAAATCAGATACATAATTTTTTTTTGAAAGTAATAAATTTTTTGATTCAATTCAAGAATTTTTTCGATCCAAGTTTTGCAATTGAGCATTTGATGCTATCGGTTCAATGTAAAGCGAAATGAAGTAAATATGAAATAAACATTATGAGAAAAAAAGATATTATTTCTAAAATCAACTTTTATCAGATAATTTACATTTGTAATTTAAATTAGTCGTCCCTCATTAATCCAAATAACGATGAACGATTAACGATAAATTTAACTCACGAATGAATTCTATGCATTTCGACCAGAATAAACGATTTATTCATTTTATTGGTAGTAAAACCAGTATTGTAGATGGTGTGTGGGCTTTACATTTCGCTGTGACTGTTTTTTTCTCTTCTTCTCTCTCTCTCTCTCTCTCTCTCTCCGTTCTCTCACTGTCGACCTGCAGCACGTTTCGAAATGTCGTGGCGTTTGAAGTAACACGCCACGATATTTCACGAACACGTGCTTCCGGCGGCGCTGCCGAAACGCGCGGTGTTTCGTCCGTTTCGCCAACCCGCTCTCGGGCGCGAGACAAATCGACCTCGAAATGAAACGCCTGTCGTCGATTTGATTTACACCCCTGCCGGCGTACCGGCATTCATTATTTATGCGTCGACGGATCGAGAATTATTGAACCGCAGTGTAAAAAATATCCGACGACTTTTCGGAACGAAGAGAACGTACCAAAGCTTTCGTCGTTCCCGTGTACTTTTACCACAAGAATACACAGCGATTGCGAGATCGTTAGAATTTTTTTTCGTTATTTTGGTTAACTTGGTTTTATTATATTACACCTATCTTCCGAATCGCTGAGATTATATACCACGACGTTCGCTTTAATGTAAAGTTTATTTCGGCATGTACAAATTTCGAATAATGGTGATTTAATAGAAACGCATTAAGATGTATTAAAATATGCTATCTTTGGCGTTAAGCAAGTTATTTCTAGTTGACTGCTGCGAAATTATATCCCATTAAAAGATCCAAATTCAATTTTATCATCAATATAAGTCTGATTAATATTGTATATATTCTCGTCTTTTTTACTGCTTATAAATATAGGCAATGTTGGTACAATCGTTGCGACATAGTCATATTAAATAATATAATTATATTTTTATTATTATACTTACGTTAGTCCTATAATAAATCTCTTATAATTATTACATAATTATAAATTAAAACAATTAATTACTGAAATTAGCGATTATTCACATGTGTTTACGTTGATTTCGTTAATTTAATATTCTTCTTTCATGAAAAATCTTAAATAATATCTTTACAATGTAAAATTAACAATATTCGAAAATTTAAAATTTACTTTTTATCTAAAAAGCAATGATAATGTACACGAAATTAATAAATTTCTTTAAAAAACCGTCGAATGAGATTTAATAACATTCTTTGAAGAACCGCTCATTGATAAGGCATCTATTTTCTTTTATCACAAACTTTCGCGTAGCAACACGATCGCGCCGAATGGCACCTCGTTACCATCCAAATGCACATACCCTCGGGACAGGGAAAGAATCTAAAAAAAAGAACACACAGAGGGAACGTCTCTTAGGTCCGGAGTCGTAGTAAAGTGTAGGAGATGCGTTCCCATCGGGAATCGATATCGCTTATCAAAGGCGAAACCGGAACCGGCACGCTCGTCGCGAGAGCAGATACGCGCGCACGCATTCAAAGGCGGAGGAAATTCATGCCTGTTCCCTTCGACGGAGAAGCAGGCTTACGACGTTCCATCTACGGTATCGCCACGCCGTATACACGCCGATCTCCCTCCATCTCCCTTTCTCTTTACCCACCTTTCCACGTCTCCTCGCTCGCTCGCTCGCCCGAACGCCGATCATTCCTCCCTATCTGCGAACGGAGAGCCGCTTTCTAAGAGTTACGCAACCCAGCACCGCTCGTCCGTTGATTATTTTTCCAAGAGCAGCGGTTCCAGAATTTTTAAATGGCGGTTGAATGAAACCGGTTCCCCCCCGATCGTGCCTCTCTCCGTCCCGCTTCTCATCCGCCGCGCGTGTAAGAGGATGTCTGCCTCCGTAGAGTTAGACCGACGCGACGGCGCTCAAACTCCACGTCGGTCTCGGAATCTCTTTCTTTTTATATATTTTTTTCTCTCTATTAACTACTTATCACTATTCGCAATTTAGTGACCGTATTCAGCAATAGAAAAACTTTTTAATTATTTGTTGAGAAATTATTTGTCATTTCTTCCTTAAAGGGGTAATTTTCATTAATGTAGTGTATATATATCGTTACTAAACTCTATATTATTTCTATATTTATGCCTATATATACTTATACTCTTATTCTCTACGCTATATTGATATTTATGCAAGCTTGCTTTGCACGGTTTTATTTATGTATATTTTTTCTCACTCTTCTATTATTTTTATATATACTTTATTTTCTATTATTTTTATATGTATATATATAAATTTTGTATATATATTCTATATAGATATGCTTTCTTTGTTTTCTTAGAAGGTGTGCTTTAAGATGTTAATAAATGCCTTTCTCTATCTCTCACTCTCTTCCTCTGTAGACATCGAATATGTCGAATATTCCTCGTCTTCGTTCTAACCGCAGAGATGATCGCGATATTTCTTTTCTTATTCCACGGCTACGCTTCCTGGGACGCTGCCGTAATGCGGTATCTGCTTCGTCTTTGATTCCTTCGGCAAACTCGTTCGAGCGACGAATACCGATGCTCTTGCGAGTCGCAGGAGGGAAAAAGACAGACTTCGTAATTGCGAAATTTCGGAGGAAAAATCCGGGTAGCTCAGCTGAATTAAAACTCTTTTCCGCTCGTGTATTCATGTCTCCGCCTCCTCTCGCTCGTTCCCTCATCATGACGCTATACGTTGGGCCCTTTTTTGCGACGAAGAACCGAGCGCATCCGCCTCGACGATGATCCCTATATCGGGAGGGACTGATTCGAAGGAGCGGCTAACGAGATATAAATAGCGCAACAGCAGGGAGAGTCGGGAAATATATCGCGTCCTTCTCGTACCGTCGCAGTTGTTACATTTATTTCATCCGACCATTTACTGCTCTTATCGCGTCGATTTCCTGCCGCAACAGATATTAATTGCTATGGGAGAAATTGCGATAATCATATATATTAAGGACGGCATTCACAGTCGACATAGTTCCTTGATGAATAACTTTTTAGCAGTTTTATAAATCTATATTCATTCGCTCTTTATATGTATGTTGATTCTTAGAAGGATTTACACGTATAGTTTCCAGTTAATCAAATTTATGTCACATGCTTTCTTTTTTTTTTTAATGCATTTTCTTTAATATGTATTTTAATGATATTTGGTAATATTTTGCGTTGCCAAGAAGATACTGATTTCTGAACTCCATTTTCGCAGACGGCAAGGAGAATGTAATTTTTACATCAAAGAAGCAAGAGGCAAGGAAAAGTGCGCACAAAGAATAGCTGTCACGTAGAAGATTTTCTATTTGTCTTTGTCCACAGCTTTCCGCGAGTAGTTTTCATCTTTTCGAAAGAAAACGAGAACATACGCGTTCTCACCATCTGGGCCGCGGAGCTTTGGTTGTTTGTAACCACAAGAATAAGTAGAAGAGGTGCTAAAATACCAAATGCGGTGGAGACGGAGAAAGCAGTCGAGCAAACAGAGCTGCCCCTTTTTCTCGCATTTCCGCAAATTTTGGTTCACGAGTTGAATGTACCTTTACGCGAATCTTATGGATACGATGGCACTGATGCATGCTTATAAGCAACTGTAAAATACGCTATGCGTCTGTATATACTGGGTGTTCAATATTCTGAATCTCTCTTTTGATATTTTTAATGAAATAATCCGATCATAAGATTTATGAAACATTTCCGTTTATATTTCTGTTTCTCTTGATAATATAGAAAAAAAACAAAATCGATGTTGGTTATTCATTTAAAAGACATGAAAATAATTGACAAGTTTATATGTGTACTTAGGATTATATGTTTGTATGAATGTTTCATCATCTTAGGAGAAAATGATGGGTATAATATTTTTGGTCCGTTCCCAATTTTTTTAAATAATATCTCAAGACACTAATGGAATACATTTGTCTATCGCGGATTCTGAAACACCCTGTAAATATACATACACACACACACACACACACATACACATGCGACATGCTACTTTATATTCGGCATACAGAAAGCCTGGCGAGAAGTCGTTTGACTATGCGGTAGTCGTCGAGAGAGTACTGTCTCTTCTCACACAGTCGGGTAATAGACCTGTATCTCTATGTACCAGGTGCTTTGGAAGTAAAGTTAGTCGTGATATTGCCTGAGGGCTATAAATAAAACGACCTACATACATCTTTATCATCCTGCTACATAATATACATACAACTACTTTTATTATAATTCTTTATTAATGTCTGCAATATTACATTTGCTGTAAGTCATTCATATGTTTCATATTTTTTATCACAATATGTATAGTATATTTTTAAAAAGTTTTCCGAAAATTGCATAATTTTATTCACAAAGCCGTACAAAAAGAAAAATATATTTTGTAAAGAATAGTGTTCGTATAGATGACCAAATAAGATATAATACAAGTTTGAGCTAAGAATTCGGCAGCCATGAGCAAGTTTGTGATGTTGTTTGAAAGACGATAGCAGCAAGCAAACTTTGTTTTTACACAACATATAAAAGCACTTTATAATACCGCGACTGAAATAATAAAAGTTTGACATTCAGGCAATAATACTAATTCCTTTATGTAGCATACCGGTTCTTGTATAACGCGAGAATAACTTTTCGCTTTGATACATAAAGATTCTTGACGTTTGTTGCAAACTTTTTTCATGCCGTTTCATTATCTCGAGAAATGTCTTAAGCATTCCCGGGCGTACTCTTTTCGTTTCGCGGACTCTGTTGTGGATCAAAAGTACAACTTTCCGATGTCGGTATAAGGTAATTTCTGATACCTCTAAGAACTTGTCTTTCCGCGTAATCGAATTACGTCGGGAAAAGTCTAGGTATCTATATCTCGATGAATTTTTCTTTAACTGTCCAACGTGTGTGAATAACGATCGTCTCGAGAAAATACAAAAACTGTATAAGAGTCGCGATCTTTTCAACTCTCGCGAACAATAAGACGAAGTACAGAGAATATAAAAGTTTATCCTGAATAGAATTGTATTTGTATAGAAGGATTGCAGTCACGCTATTTTCATGTTTATTTCAAAAGTTTGAATCTGCTTATCGTTTGAAGCACTTTTACAATTACGAATCATCATGTATATTAGTTATTATTGAAAGGAAAGCGATAACAATGAACGAGAAAGGGAGAGAAGAGAGGGAGATAACTTTCAATAGAATAATATTTATTGTCTTACATATTTGTAAAACACAAATTTGTTTAGAATTCTATACATAGAAGGTGGACATTAAAGAAAAATGATATAAGACATGAAATATTAAAAATTAGTGAAACCTAGAAATAATTAAAATCAGTACTAATACTCAGCTATTCGCAATAATGAAAACGTGATGAAAAAGGGAAGGAAGTGAGAAGCAATGAAATATAAACTGGAGGTAATTAGATCATATGACAGATAAGCGATAAAGCACAGTTACGCCGGCGAAATCGAAAGAATTGTTCGAAGGTGAGAGTACAAAGAAGACAAAGAGATCCCTTGATGGAAAGGGCAGGTGGAATGGTGTGCGCTTAGCTCGAGAGGTAAAAACGTGCCAGAATAGTTGCAGGTAGAAGGGTGAAGTCCCGGCGCGAAGAGTGCGGATTTCCCCGCCGCATTGTCGAGTATTGTCAACTGCGGTTAACCTACCTGTTAGAGCACGAAAGAGAACTCGGTTGGTATAGCCTTTGCAATCCTGGTACTTGTTCTGCGAAAGATTTTCTTGAAAGGTTTTGTTCAGCTCACATTGAATTTACTTCAGCACCGCGATTCGAATTTTACCGACTTTGTTCTTTAGAAGCTCACTATTACGACGATAGAAGACTTTCTTTGAATAACACGAAGCAAGTTTTTCAAATTCCTCTTTAAAAGGAAAATAATATGCATTTTTATAAGTGTCGCGAAGAATACATTTTACTAAAGGTAAATAGAGAGAGAGAGAGGGAGAGAGGGAGAGAGAGACAGTTTTTCTATAATATTATTATCCTCTTATTATAACAATAAATACTGTATTAGTTTTTGATCGAGATATTTTCATGACGAATGCGAATGCACTAACTAAGCCCTTTTCTATTGTACAATATTTTTTATGACAATATGTTGTAAAATATAAAATTTTTGAGAAAAATATTTTGTTATTAAAAAATGCGAATTTTGCGTATGCGACTTTATTCGGTAATTAATATCAATCGCGCCAACAAATTTGGGATGGCAGCCCGACGCTTATCTATATATTTCTCTCTCTCTCTCTCTTTCTCCCTTTCCCTCTCTCAAAGTTTATTTAATCTGGAAAATGTCCAGAGAGTGGATAATTAGCACGACAATTGCCAAAGTTTAATTGGAAATCCAGGCGAACCTTACCCTTCCGCGAGCTTCTATCTGGCATGCGCGTGTAGGCGAGCCGGGGTTGTAAGTGGACAACTCGATGGGCATGATGATAGTCGTTGCGAGGGTAAAACCGGCGAAAGCCGTGGAATGATAAAAATCTGCTGGTCATGATTGCTTCGGCGGCACAATTTCGAGTTTCATCGATACTGTCAATAACTAGGGACTATATGTATTTCTGTTTCAACGAATCCCGGATCGCTAAAACTCGGGCACTTTCTCTTGACGAGGGATTATAACTATTTCAGTATATGTGAAATTCGTATTTTGATCGCACTGTATTCGTGATTAATTTCTGAATCAATCTCGGATAATCATAAAGTTTCAAATAGAACTTAATTTTATTTGTAACCGTATATTCTTTTATTACATCACTCTATCCGTTAAATATTTTGATGCAAGATATTTTTTTAATTGTTTGCACAAATGTTATTGTGCACTAGTGATATGATTAAACATCAAAATATTCCATGGTCATATCTTTTATTTTTATAAAATTTATGGATTGATTTTTTTATGTTATCGGAAAATATTGGATGGTAACGTGTATAAAAAAAGTTTCTGAAAAATTCCAAACAAAAGAAATGGATTTATTTTACAAACAAATACGAATATAATATAAAAATTGTTATCTTATTTATGTAATAAAAATATTCTTTTAATTCACGAACTAATACAAATTGCAGCGAGAAATCTTTGAATATATTTACATCTTTAAAATATTCTACATTCTCTCGTTTTCAATAAAAATATCGCTGTAAAAATATTATGCAGCTGCATTTCTTGGTACACAGTTGTTATTTCCAACTAAAGGGGGTTTATAATATTTCAATAAATGGAGATATATATTGAGAAAAGAGATATAGTTTTTTTTTCCACAAGCACAAAAACACACGGCCGGGGATGAATTAAGATCGATCCACTTAACCGCTCGTCGAAAATTCGGGGTGCGTTCATGAGATTTTATGTGGCCGAATCGAGTGCGACCGAAGAGGCGGAAAAGTCCCCGCGCCGAAATAAAGTTATTAAAGGTCGGTCGGGGGTGTAGCGCACCCCTTATGCGTACGAATGAATTCTTCCTTTGCCTTAATTCCACTCCATTAAGCCGGGTATTTAAGTGCCCGTGAGCGCATGAGGGATGGGCGCGTCATTAAAGGCGACACATAAACATACATATATATACGCTCGATGTGCGCCAGAGAGTGGGATTGCGAATCGCAACGATGCAATAATTCCGTCGTGGGGCGACGCGACCCTAAACTGTCAGCAATGCGCGAATCATCGCGGATAAGGGGAAAATATTGCGCTGCGTAATCCCTGTTTTGCATTGTATGGCAATGCAGCTGCATTTTATATTTTTTTCGTTATGCCGCAAATAGAATTGTTCAAGTTACGGTGGTCGGAAAGATTGAATATGTCACTTTCTCAGCTGTTTACTAGATTCAACTACTTATGCGTTTCTTCGTCGCGTGTTCTGGTCATCTCTGGTTTTCACTTATGTACAAGCGTAGTTTCGGATATCTACGGCAATTATGTCATTTTGTATGTGTATATAAAGTCGGTTATTTTCGTAGGACAAGAAAACTACTTTCGGCAAAGTAGACGGAGCTGAGTTAAAGACATTTAAAGTTTGCGTGACAGTCAGTTGTATAAAAGTAATTAAAACTTGATCCAACTATAGAGTGACTTTAATCGTTAAGTAGCACATCGTTAACAGTGGCATAAGTCGGGGCAACTTTTTAATTCCATGAAGTGTTTGAATAGTTGTCCGCGTACGAATTATTTACTGCTAGTAAAAAAGTGTTTTATGATAATATACATAGAGCATCTCTTGTATGCGTGAAAGTAATGCAACGTTGCAATTGCAATTATTCCTTTATGATAATTCGATCAAACAAATTTGATTGATAAAACAAGATTATTTATTTAGTATACATGATCTCAGAATATTTATATAGAAATTGCTAGAAAAGACTGTTCAATGACTTTACAATCAAGGCTTATACATATAATATAGCGTACATTGAGAGAGTTGTTCGTTGCGGGTCAGAAAGGAATTAATTCGTAGAATTACCATGACCATAATCGCTTTAGCGCCCAGATCGTACAAAAAGGCCGAAGGTAGAGCCTCCCAAATTAGTGGCGCTTTTTAAAGCAGGACCGGTATTTAATCTCATTGACCATAGCCATTTCTTCCTTTTTCGGAACTTACTCTCTGCCTGGGTAAGATCGATTATGTTAATCGGCAATGTAATTTTGGTTATAATAATCATTAAAGTGCAAGCGATAGCGAGATAAATGAATAAATTAATAAAATATGATACATAATGTATAAATAGCAGAATAACATTAATTATAATATTAACATCTTTATGAAATTTTTGTTTAATTTAAAGTAAATATAATGTAAATATAATATCTAATTAAGAGAGAAAGATTTATACCAAAGTTTCAAAAAATTATTATGCACGCGTGATGTTACGAGATTGTGAAAAATTTACAATATAATATAATATTTGAGCATTTTTGCGGGTTTCTTTCGATCTCACAGTAACATCTCCAATCGATTGGTAAAATTTTTAAAAATTAACACGAGCAAAATATGAAGTTATTACGTTAATCTCTTAAACTCGTACAAGTTATATCTAAGTTAGTAGAAAGTCCGGTACATAAATCTACCAGAACACATTATCTGCCGTGTGATAAATCGAATGACCAACAAATGAATAGCCCTGTATATCAGAAGATATAAACAGATTGCACCTCCACGTAATTTCGCTTGTTATTCGCAAATAACGTTTTGCTTATCGGCATTCATGGTAATTTGTGCAACACGCTTCGGTAGACTGATATTAAAGGTGCCATGATACCAATGTTAAGCGATCATGGTATTAGGTTATCGAGTGAATAAATTCACCGGTAATGGGCATGAGCAAGACGGTTAAAGAGATCGCGTATTACCTACTGGAAAGAATCCCCCGAAATGGAAGAGATGTGGCCTAAAAATCGACGCGCAAAACGAGCGTTTCTCGCTGAAAAGTGGACCGCGCTATTTTGGGATTCTCACAGGAATTGGAGCGAAAAAAAAAGATCGAAGGCCATTCTCGCCATCCCGCGTTTACTAACGACATGACCGCCATATAGTCCGCAATATTTCGTGTATATTCTCAATATGACTTATATAACGAAAGATGATGTGAGAGTTAAGAAGTTGCATTTACATTACGTGATAATAATTTATCATCAAGATTTCAAATGAAATGTGTTTTCTATCTTCTTAATTGATAGATATCATATACAATATCTCCAATTTTTAGAAGATTATGTTATAACTATAATAGCAAACCGTTTAAAAATAAATATCACTTTATAAATTTTACTTTCGAATTGTTTTATTTGTGTTGCTGTATCGGAATGTAATGGCATCTTTATTGAAAAATGAAAACTTAATACTCTGCCGGGAAAAGCATATTCTGTATATTGATATATTGATGATTGATATAAATATATTGATGAATATGAAAGAAGAAGAGTGAGAAGTGGGAAAGTATATTACTAGATTCCAAGAGAATCAGAGGATTTCTGCTCTTTTCTGAGCCTCTGATTCGAGAAAGTAACAGAGAAGCATGTTGAGAGAAATATGTCACGTTTGTAACTTGATAGAACTTAGAGGACTGTCATTCTTACAAATGTTATGTAAGACTTTCTTTTCATTAAAATATTTGAACGAGTACTTATACAAAAGAAATTGTAATATCATAAAATATATAAAATAAGATATTAAAAATTTATTAATGAATAAAATTAGATTAAAAGAATTAGAATAAAAAAGTAGATAAAAAAGTATATAATAGCTTTTTATTAAATGCATAAGATTTTTTTAATTTTTTGGTATAGAAAATCGCACAATTATTTTAAATGCGCGAAATTATAAAAGTCCTTTCCGACAGCTAAATTTGCATTGTCCGAATAATGTATGGTTTTGATTTTCATTAAATTTCATTCAAATCCTTGAATAAATTCGTTCGTCCCGTGAAGGAATTCGTCGTCATTTTGACAGTTCTGTCGCAACGGCCGCGCAAATTCGACCTCCGGCAAATCTCTGAGTCACACTTGGGAACGTCGTCGCCTTTTTCGGAAACAGGCGGAAAATCAAGGATTTCGACGCCACGAAGGCTCGGGAAAGCTCGCAGAAGGAAAGCTTTGCTTTCAGTCTGAGAGAGGAATGAGATTCGGTCGGTACTCGTGGTAACGTTCTCCTTTTCCTCGTCCTGTTTAAGGCTCGAGACATCGGACTCGGTAATCGATATACGCGTCTAGCGTGTCTTCTCTCGCTCTCTTGTGCTCTCTTCGGAATTTGTCTCTTTCCTCACTTTCCTCTGCTCTCTTTCTTGATTTTACTGTCGGTGTACCGTCACGTCGCGTCCCCTTCCCTTTGTTTTCCCGACTGCTTTCGCGGACGGAATCCTCTTCCGAAAAAAATACCCGTGAATCTTTCGAATTTGTTGTCGTCCGGCCTTTCCTTCTGGATTTCCCCTCTTCATTATCCCGAGTCCAGCCGCGATTGCGATCTTTGCGTCTGCGACTAAAAGAACCACTTCTCCGCGCGGCCATCCGTTATCTCTTGTATATGTTATTTCTTCTCTGGAGCCATCTCGTTGTTTCTTTGTTGGAGCTCGTGGACGCCCGAGGATTGACTTATGTGGTTATCATTCTATAAGATACGATCTAGAAGGGCTGTGGCAACATCTTTATTTGTTCAATCGCTCTTCTACTTCATTTTTTCAGACGGTCGCATGTAATTTAATCTTGTTATTACATAAGCCAAACATGTTGTGTCTATGTAAATTATTCTATCTCACAATTTTGTCCTAATTTTTCTTTGCTTGAATTTGATTGTAATCTGTGAACCATGTAAATATCATCCCGATCGATTTTACGCTTTTATTAATTCCCGGCGCCATAAAAGTGTATTTTCCAATCGGAATTATTTCTATAAATACGTACTCATTGTCAATGCAAAAATATAATGTGAATGAATTAACGAGATATTATCGGTTTACGTGCAATGACGCATTTACGATTTCGCATGACGGCAACTGCTCACGTAGAAACTATCTACTTGTTTATATGGTTTTATGGGGCTATTACAGTATAATATAGTAGCTTGTAAAGCTACGGGCAGGTATACTATGTTTACGAGCGAATAACAATGTGTTAATCGAAGCATTCGCGCACTTCAAATTACCCTCAATGACCGCGAATCCATTGGCACGTATAATTGTTATCAAGGATGACAATCGAAATTTATTATTATTATTTTTGTCATCGTCTAGCATCGCATATCGACAATTCTCTTTCGCGATACGATTATATCGTAAACGTGTATAAATTACAATTTACTTCCGTACAATCGGATTATCATCAAGCGGAACAGACGCTTTAAGTTCCGGCAATGCGCCCGGACAGTTATCTAGAACTCGCCATTGAATTGGAAACACGTATTATGATAAAACATTGCACTCCCGAAACAGATGCGCGCGTATAAATTATGCTGGGAAGTAACCTCACTACACCTTATACATCTTCTCATCAGTCATTCGCTTTACACCTTAAGCAAGTTCTCGGGCACATTCCAGGCAACTTGACGGATTGGCCTTACGATATTCTTGGAATTGAGCGCTGTGCGCGATATAGCTTATGCAGCAGTTGACAGCGATGCGGAGCAAAATTTAATTCCTTTTCCATCATTGATATAATAATTTAGTTGCACGATAATGCTTGTATTTTAGAAAGAGGAAGAAAGAGAGCGAGAGTGAAAGAGAAAGAAAAAGAGGACACGACATATTGTCTTATATATTTACAAAATTCCTAATGATAATACATTTGAAACACTTTATATTTGCATTGGAAAGATTTCTATAGACAATACTAACATTTTATTTTTATTTTTCATATATGATATTTTATTGCTAGCTTAATCATACAATATCTCATATTATTACCATTTCATATATTTTTAAAATCAATATATCTATTTTATCTCTTTCCGTTCCGCTCTTAAAGTATGTAATCTAAAAAAATTTTAATAAAAGATTTTACGTCGATTCACGTTGTCTATCAATGTTGCATATTTAAATAACTAACACACATGCAGTGAGAAGTAGTGTTTTTTATTTTAACTTTCGTTGATAGCAAAAGACGATTTAGATATTCGAAGAAGAAAGTTTTTCTTTAAAGTAATTCATGAGTGCATTGGCTCGTGCCAAGTCGTTACACGCGCGCTTGTGATCCCGTCTAAAGGCGTCGGAGTTACAGGTCCATGGACCTCGTGAGCGAGCCTTGCGGGTAGAATTCGAGGTCGGGGATTGGTAAGAAAGTTTCGTTGCCGAAGTTTCAACCATAGGCACAAGAGGAGGGTAGAGAGTACCTTAGAAGGACTTGCACAGCTCGACGAGGAAGAGGGAAACAAAGCGTAGATCTTGGATTCAGACCGACCATTCTAGTCTCCTTCGCGCTGAATCTTATTCTCGCCCTTTATCGCTGATTCGGGATAAGAAAACGAGGAAAACTTAGAACACACTCCCCCACGGCATACAATAATCACTCTCGCTCTTCCTTTTATGCTTTGCAATCATTTGAGACTTTAAATTTGTTTTTTCTCTTTTTTTCAAAAACGACACGCTTCCTCTTCATAGCATTTAATATACATATGCTTTTCCTATTTTCTTTGATTTTTCTTTTTTCTTCGTTACGTGGAATTTTCTTTCTTGCATTTACTTTGTTATACCCCCCGCCACAATAGCGTACATTCTCAGTGGAATGTTTCGACACAGATATGTTTTGTTATACCTTCTGAGTGCTTTTAGTATCCCATGCGAGATGTACTGCGTACAGCAATGATTCATTTTGGCAATGCGTATTTTTAGATCGAGATACAATTTTGAATTTAAAATTGTGCTCATAATATTTTGATAGGTAATTAATATCTTATGTTATTTCTGTTGCAGGTGAGCATTCGATGAAAGATTTCTTCGGCACTTCCAAAAAAGTTTTCTTGATGTATACGTAAGATCTTATATCATCTTTGATGTTTACGTAAGTTTTTATAAAATATTATTTAAAATCTTTGCATGGCTTAATATCTTTGACTTCATCATCTGATTAATATATTGCTGGCGGATGATGATTGTTACTTCTCTCATCGCTATATATTTATATTACATTTTCAAACAACAAAACAAAGAATGTTTTACAGTAATGAAAAATTCTGCATAAGTTTGCCATAAGTTTGTTCGATAATAATGTATTATACATTTTTGAACATTATTTAATCGATTGTTTAATCCCTATCATTTCAAATTTTTTTATTAACACTAACAAAGATAATCAATAAAAATAACAAGTAAAGATTCTATTAAATTATGTGAAATTGTTTATACAACTATTTTTTTTGTAGATTAAGATATAGAACTATTTTAATAGATATTCAAAATTAATTTAAATATTGTACACTGTGACATGTACACACACACACACACACACACACACACACACACAAATAAGTACGAATTTATTCGAATATTCTACTAATGAACATAATGGTATCTCCAGTATGATATATAATGCAATGTAATAGTATAGCTTTGGTGATAAAACGGTTAATGACACATCAACGCTTTGTGAATATAAAGCGACTGCCGGCGCAAAACTATCAACACATTTAACCCCTCATGTTCGGTCATATGATTCGATTAGAACAGGAATAGGGGGAAATGTACTCGCGGAAATGGATACGCGATGACGATTTTGCCGCCGCTCTCCGTTGCTCTATTCACGTTCTAATCTGGACCAATAAAGCGTCCGATGCCAGCATGAATTAGTGGAGTGCCTACTCTGTCGGTACGTGTTCACACACATAATGTGTGCGTCGTCGGTGAAGGGCGACGCCAGCAATGATGATGACTATGACTATGACACATTTACTCGAAATAGAAGCTCGCGTAAGTCCCGTAACGGTATCCGATGCACGTTCGTTCGCGGTTGAACTTCGCACAAGTCGCATAATGATTCGCTGTGCTCATTTGAAGTGGCACTCGGTACGGATGATTTTATCCCCGCTTATTAATGGAAAATGGAATCGTGGATCTTGCGAATAAATATGTTTATGCATGCGTGATCATTGCCGTTGGTTATCGTGAGGGAAAGAGAAAGATCGCGAATGAAAAAGCGAACAGAAAATTCGATCATCTATTTCGAATGAGAGAAATTTTAAGTAGATAATTAAATCGAGCAATATGAGAATACGTCGCTTAATTTAAGTAGCATATAGAGAGTATGTATTTCAAAAATTATTTGCACATCTTATGATTATATGTATATATTGTATATATAAAGTCACGACTATATATAAAATTATTATTAAAATTATATATATATATACATATATATAAACAATTGGAAAGGGGACACACGAGAATGCAACATTGAAATATTCGGCGATTGATTTGTTTCATATTTCTGATTGTGAGATACATATTTTGTAATCAAGAGAGACATGGAGTAGACGATAAATTTTCGTGGAAATGAAAGACTGCTTGAGTTATCGCGGTCATATGTGTACATAATTCTGAATATGTTTATTGCATAGACCGTCTTGAGGCGAGCAAGTGCGCAGTGTACAAGTACACGTAATATATCCAGACAATAGCTGTGTAGACTCGTAATCTTGCTAAAGTTCGGGCCAGTGATGAGGAACTTCGCGGAATTGGTTTCGAATATGCTCGGTATTCTCCGTCGGAATTTGTACATTTCCTCATTAAATCATGATTACGCTTTACAAAATCATTGAGAGTTCACGAACATTATTTTTTAAATATATTAATCACATTTATACGTGAAAATATGTCGCTTATTTAAAAACTTTGAACTTGCATTGAACTTTTGATGCAATGTTTAACGAGCCGTATTAAATAAGCCGATAATATAAAATTTCTTCTAAAGGCGATTAATAATATTTATGCGAATGCTGAATTTTAATAAGATTATTAGCAACTTCCTTTTTTGAATAATATTATCACTCGAGCATTTTCCTAATTCTTCCTCTCAATCAACTTGAATATTCTTGCTGTATCGATCGCAAACAGAGTATAACGGTAATCATCAAAGTTGGATTGAGGTAGAGAATCCAATAAGATTAGATTTAATTAAATACACATGGAGGCATTATTTATGAAGGACCGTTCAATTATTCAATTGCTATTAATTATTTACTCCGACGATGATTAGGTAAGAGTATCGGTGGTCACCTATAATTGGATATCACAATTCCCTCTGTTTCCCAGGCACCCTCGAAATCTCTCTCTGCTTACAACAATTACGGCAGCGTAAGCCATATTATCTGCGAAAACGTGTCTTGCAAAAAACATTCTCTCGCGTCTAGCTGTGTGTCTTCGTCTGCTTTTTTTCCCAACCGCGGTAGCCGTGCTTTTCCAAGGCAAATTATTACCGTGGATTCTCTTCTTTTAGTAGGATTAAAAAAGTTCACATGGTGTTATTTGTCCTAGTTGCTGACTTCAATCTGTAAACGCCGCGTATTTTTTGCACGTTTCTTTTTCACGCTATTCGTGAAAGTCTCGTTGGATACATGCCAGCGAGTCGGAAACGCGACAGCGACGTCGATCAAAACCGGGAACGATCGATTATTGTAACCAGACATAAATGTAAATTCGCTGAATTAGATCGGTCGACGATCGTTCGAAGATGCCATGCGGATAGTCGTTCGTGCTAAGATCGGATGCATAATAACGAGATAAATGAAAGCGAATCGATTTTGGATGTATGTATTGCGCACTGCATTGCGTCGCCGGGAACATCTGCAATGCTGATCATTGATGTATCAATTTCCGTTGCGCGCCGATGGCTCTCTCGTAAGAAATCGTCGTAACTCATATGCACGCTGAAAGACATCCGGGATCGGCGCAACGTGCGCGATCCTCATAAATCAGTGAATCGTACAAATATCCGCGTACCCCCGTCATGATGAATCTCTTATCGAAAGTAGCACAGCTTAGAAATGTTGCGAAGCACGCGCAAACAACCGCGAATCTTCGGAGGAGATTCGCACATGGTTCGGAGCAGTTTCGCGTTAGCGGATCCTCGCGCGATTGCGGAAAACTGGGTCGATTTTAAATGCGGACTTGGTCCGCAATGCGACGATCGTAAATACGCGCCCTCTGTCTCTGCATATTCCCTCTTTTTTCCCTTTTTCGCCTCTCTTCTTGTTTCCTTCCGCGCTAATTTCCTTCCGCTTTAACGGCCGCAATTTTCCCTTCGACGTCTGCTTCGTTGTGCGCAGAATATACGCGCATATGACAGACGTGAGCGGACAGTGCTTCGCTGCACAGAAATCCGGTGATCGTTTGCTCTCTTCGCATACCGTCGACCACTCTGTAACCGCGATCTGCATCCAGGATATATACCGGATGTGTTCAACATCGGCGCGCCATCCTTCGCATGTGCGCGTCGTTTCTCCAACGACGAAGAACGTGCGGAATGCGATTCCCCGCGGTTCGCCTGATTGTAAAGCGGAACGAATTTACGACGGAGCGTTTCATCCTACGATCGCGGGTATTTTCGGACATGTAAAATTTTAATGTAAATTTTAAATACGTAGCCAATCTCGAATTTTAATCGTATATGTGTGTGTGCAATTATAAATTTGTGCTTAAAATTTAAGATTGATTATTTTATTATTAAACTATTTCTATCTGCTTTTTTACGATTAATAAATTCTCTAATGTTGCGCATAATTAGGACGTACATTATACGTCGGGAACGTCACAAAAAATCTGTTTATCAAATATGTTTATATAAATTTAGCAAGATAAATTTATTAATGTATAACAGCGAAGGACAGGAAACAGAGAACGAAGAAAATAGGGAAACTGTTTTTGTCGAAAGTGAAAATGATCCCGGAATCTTTAAAGCGAGAGAATCGAGACGACGAAGTGAACGATGTCGAAAGGGCGCGAACGGCGCCGAATCTTTGGTTACATTAACCACTCGCGGGTACCTTTTCGGCAAGCGGATTGCCTTTTCTCTCCCTTAATTAGCGGTATCTGGCTCCGCGCCAGAAACGCCGCTGATTCGGTCGCATGGACGGTAGGACATATACACGCGACGTGGCCGCGAAACTACATCCGGACCGCAAACGCTTCGCATTCCGGCCGGCTGCGCAAATCTTGCCAACACGCGTGTGACGTTCCGCCCGAGAACAGTCGGCACGGACAACGACGTGGTCGCCCTCTCGACGAGGGATGCTCCGAGAAACACAACCCCGCGGTTTCAACGGGAAAGGGGGGAAAGGGGGAGAGAGAGGACGCAGTCTGGGATCCGTCGTGTCGCTTCACGGCTTGGTTAATACGTTCGGAGCACTCTCGATTGCAGTTTCGCAGTCCAGAGTCCAGATTCGCGGCCAGACGACGCGCAGCTAATTATAGACGTTAATTGAAGGGATAAGTGATGGAAAGTGGTAGTATATGTGCCGAGAAGTCATACTTGAGAGATTTTAATTATTCTTATTAGCATTAATATTATTATTATTTTGTATTTTCTTTTATAATTTAATGTGATATACGAAATTGTTGTGAAGAGAGAAGAGAGCATAATAAATGAAAAATGTGCTTTGAATTTTTTTTATAAATATTATAAGCATTATGAAATTGCTGAATTGAGTATCAAATATCTTCAGTATATAATTATTTTACATATATGAAAATACATTTATCAAATTTAATCATTACGTGCCTACGTATAATTAAAGCACTTAAATAAAACGTTAATCTATATCTAACATATTTGCAAGTAAGATCATCAAATCATTAATGAGATACCATCTTTCCTGTCAATGTCGAATTTGTCCTGTAAAATATACTATCTTGAGAACATATTTGTATATATATATGTATATATAAAATTATATATCGCAAATCTGTCTGTAGATAAATGCAAGATCGTGTCTGTCTCTGATTTATCATGCAATTGCCATGATATCTTTTGTTCGACGATAGAGAACAGTTACGAAATTAACGGTACAATTTTGTAAGACAAAGCGTAAAGTGCGGTGATAGGGCGAATAGACAATCTGGATGGTTCCCGGATACGAGTTCAGAATAATTTTGTTTTCCGGAGAGCTGGAAGCAAAACTGGCACCCTTTCTTCTTCCATTTCGCTCTTAGCGTGTCCCCTCTTCAAAATGAAGAGGGGGATGGCCGGGTCGCCAAAGGGCCGCCTGCGGGGTTTACGACCCTCGAAAGGCCCTTGGCTAACGACGTTACGCGTCCACCGACGCGCCCGGTATACTTTAGGAGCTCTCCAATTAATTATTCCGCGGGATTTCGCTCCGATTTAATTACGGTTCTTACCGTTTCGGCCTTCCTCTACGGTCTTTTTCTCTTCCTGCCGTAAGGCTCCTACCTTATCGTACCTTGCGCGGCTGCGCCGCTCGATCTTGAAAGGCGAAGATGTGGACGGATTTCTTAATTAGGCGAGGCGACGCGCCGTAGTTTAATTTTCTAGAGAACCGTTCGTTCGTTCGTTGGGCTGCGTTTCATCCGTTTCACTGATTGTAATTAGTTTCGAAATTATAACCTTAATACACCAGGTGCTGTAAATACGAGCGCGGTTCCCGGCACCGTGAGTGCTCCGTTAACGGAGTTCAAGTATTAAATTGGACACGTTGCGACGGAAAGTCGAGAAATCCGACGCACGAGTTATTGGCCGGTAATCGAATCGCGACGTCGGGGTCGCACTATTCCTTTTTATCGATTCGCAATTCCCGCTTCGACATCAGACTCCGATCATCGGAATCCGAGCGGAAGTCGTATAAATAATTCGCGAGGGAGCGTTTTCCTGCTCGTTTGGACGAGTCTCGATTGTCATCGAGCCCTTGATAGCTAATCCGGTGTAAAGTCGACGTATGCCAATGATTGAAAAGCAATCGCGATGCGCTATCTTCTACCTTCCGCCTTCGTAAGCTCGACGAAGGTGATCACCATGGGAAATACAGCTGGGCCAAGAGGTGGCAACATCGTTCCTGAATGCGTTATCACGACTAAAACGATTTCTCGTTACTCTTTGACGTGGAAGCCATTAGCTGCACCGGAGCTGTTTGCGGATATCGATAAATAGTGACAGGACGCCCGGACTGAGGTCTCTAAAGAGAACGAATATATGCAGACGATTTATCTCCTTCTATATGCTATGACAGGACATTGGTCGAGTCGACGAAAATTGCATTTCGCGGATATAACTATATCTTACATGAAAAATGAAGATTACAAAAAAAAAAAACGTTGAAAAGATCATTATCAGGTTGTATCTCTTTTATAATAAATATATATCTAAATCTTTTTCTTTCTTACGATTCTGTTATATATAAAGATAATAATCTAAGATAAGTTTATATATCAAATTAATGATGTATCAAATTCTGGCGTATGTCAACATTTTATTTATATTAACGTGAAAGCGAGAATTAAATCGACGATATTATTTCGAGATTGTACACTCTCCGAGCTACAATTTTCTAAATTACCAGCGTCATATGCGCAGTTAGCTCTCCGTATTTTTTTTTTTATCGCGATTATCAGAAATAGACGTTTGTATCTTGATTTCGTAACGCGAATATAGTATCGCGATCCTTCTTACTGATAATCTCGATTATGCGATAGGCCAATGATGGATGAGAGCGTGCTATACTTTGGAGAATTACGCACAACCCGAACGATCGGCGTCGTTTCGTGGCTGCGGACGATCGGCGGGGACGTAACGGCGCTCGGTTACGAGGGGTCGAACGTCCCGCACTGACGTGGCATAAAATTCCAACGATACCCGCCCTCCCCGGGGTAATCTCCACGGTAATGTCTTCTTCCGTAGCGCGGTCTACTATATGTACGTAGACGTCACACACTCGCTTCCCGAAATGAATTCAGGGGCCTCCGAGTTTGCTTTGCCGTCCGTCCTGTTTAGAAATTTCCGTCCGAGCTCCACCCGCGACACCGTGCCAGTCTAACATGCGAAATTTAATCTCTTGGATGCACTCCGTAGAATTAAAATATACGCGGAGGGGAAACGCATACTGCTACGCAATGAAATCGGAGGATTGTGTGTTTCGTTTGCGAGCTTCAAACGCAGCTTCGTCGTAATCATGGCGTAGCGTAACAACTCTGCCGGGCGATTAAATTAAAAAGGGATCTTACTCGTTTCCCAGAGAATACTACACTGCGGTACGCACTGCGGAACATTCTAATGCGGAATTGCGACGGTAAAGGGACAGTAAAGTGTACTCGCAAGAGTTGATCATAGTACATATGTATTACGGACAACATGTAATGCGAGGGAGGATATGTCTACAGTGATATAGACGGAAATTTATAGATATGTTTAACTCAAAGAGCACTGTAATATCCGAATATTTTCATTTATATTTGTTGATTATCATATTCTCTTAACTCTTTCGTTAACTAAAGCTAAATCGATATTAAAAATCCGACAAAAAATTAATAAATTGAATATAAAAATATCAATAATTTAAATACATTAAATATAATGATGAGAATTAGTGTATTTTTATTTCTTGCTTTTTTTAGTGAAAATATTTACCGTGTCGAATATTTACTATGTCGTACACTATTTTATATGCGAGAATAGGCGATGAGTCTAAAGTACATTACTGCAATCATACATATCTTGTTTGTGAGAGCTAAAGACGAACGAAAATAGAAAAGACGGAACAAGATATAGAGGTAAGAATTCTCATCCTGGCATGAATGAAAAACGTCCGTTTGATAATCGCGACAAAAAAGCACGGAGAGCTAATGGCGCGCGTGATACTGGTGATTCAGAAAATTGTGAATCGGAGGGCATATAATCGGGCTAATATTGTCGGCCTGATTCCAGCTCTCACGTACCGAACAAATCACCCCTCCTCTCCTCCAGCTCATAGTTTCGCTATCCCGTTCTTCTGCTCATCTGTTCCTTCCATCCGGCTGTGTCTCCTTTCTCAATACCGCGGGATGAAGATCTGAAGGGAATCTCACTAGGAAGCTTCATTTTCCATGGCGATGCCTCCGCTTAAAGCCCGCATCTTTCCCTTTCGTTATCGTGCTCCTTCTTTACGCGGCCCCTCGGGACCCGCAAAGGATTCTTGTCACGAGCCGACCCTGAAATCCGCGCAATTTTCGTATCCTTCAAAGTAGACAAGGCCGTCTCTTTGACGAGATACGGGCCAAGCAAGGATTATGGAATATTATTTTATCGATTTTATTGTCCGTTTCGTCTTATTGGCGCTCGCGCTAATGAGATAGATATTGCGGATAAATACAAATCGTCCCATGCGGGTAATTTAAGGATTTAACGAATAATTATCAATTACGTTCTTATCAGTTATATTCATCATGTTAATTATATTTCTGTGATTGACATAATTTTAGAGCAGAATTACAGAGTCGAATGAAATAATATGTTTGTTTCAGATTTCTAATCATATCCAAAACTTTTACAAGATGATATACATATAAGATTTTAAATAATTCCATAAAAGTGCATTTTAAAGCAAAAAAAAAATGTCATTTTGCGTGAATATTAAGATATCAGTTTTCAACATTTCAAAAACTGTTCGAAAAATATGAAATGCAGCTTTTTTTTTACGCATCGTACTATATTACATATGTCAATTTGTATTTAAAATGATAATGAAATTGGATACTTAAAAAAAAAATATTCTTTTAATACGCCATGAAAACGAGCTAGAGTAATAGCAACGGTTGATTCATCGTACTTTTTGTTTCTGGGAGAATCGAGAAGATCTCGAGCATGACGCAGGCGTTATTTACGTCTTGATCCTGCTCGTATAGAATCATGTGACGAATCTGCACGTTTAGTCTTTATTTATAGCGTAGGCTCACGGCTCACGAGCTAGAAATCAATTCTCGTTATATAATTAGTTACTTTTGAGTCATTTAATTGCTCTCAAACTTTTTCCTTCGGATTTATTTGCGTTTAGCCCTTTTCTTTTAATTGACCGTCTGCGCACGCGAGTGAAGAAATCTTTCCTTCTGGTTTAAATAGATTGTCGTTCTCTATTTGTGATGTGGCTCCTGCAGCGTTCGATTAGTTCGAGCACCGACACATCTTTTCTTGTAAAAAATCATAATGAGCGTCGCGGATCGATGTTCGTTTCGCTCGATCGCTCCGAATAATCGTCCACTCTCGCTTGGAGAAATTTCTTTCCCGCTGAACAAGTAGACACTCCGCGCGTGTTATCCACCTTCTTGTCCCCTCCTTTACTCACTCACCCTCTCGACCGATCTTCTCGTTCTCTCTCTCTCTCTCTCTCTCTCTCTCTCTCTCTCTCTCTCTCTCTCTCTCTCTCTCTCTCTCTCTCTACCTCTCCTTCAAGCCGGCATTCATCTGGTGGACGATGCCGTCGAAGTCAGCGTTTCTTGCGCCCCGCTGATTCCTCGTCGTCGTCTCTCGTTGCCGAACGACAACGATGACGACGACGACGAGGACGCTGTGAGTGCGTCGACGACGTCGGACATATCCTTCGCGCCGCGAAGGATTCGTCGTTCGTTCGGCGCTCAGTGTTTTCGGGATTGAACGGAGTATACCTATTCTCTTTTTTTTTTTTTTTTTTTTTTTTTTTTTTTTTTTTTTTTTGGATCGTGCTCCGCCGTACGACGGAGTTCAATCATGTCAACGAGGCTGTATTTCCGTCCTCCCATTCTTGTCCAAGAGTTTCTCTCCTTCTCTCACTCTTGCGTTCGCTGATCCCTGTCCCGTTATACGGCATTTCGTTCGGGACGCGCGCCCGATCGATATTCTCAGCTCGGGTCGCTCAACTTCCGGTCGCTAGGCCGAACGACTAGAATGAGGTAATTCGGTGAAACGAGACTGGTGCGCAGTCGGATAGCGGAACGAAGAGTGCAGGCGGACGATCTCTTCGTTGCACTCACGGGAAGCGCTCGTGCGATAGTATAGCTGCACGGTGCATCTGGACGATGTTCGTAACCATTTGGTAGCCGAGCCTTATACCACCCTCCTGGGCATCATCCGTCTACTCTTGCTCGCTCTTCCGCCACACATCCCGCAGGAGTAATAATATCCTCGACTCGTCCACTCGATTTCGCTCGCTCGCTCGCTCACGTTGCCGTTCTCCTTAGCTCCGTCTCTTTCTTTCTTTCTCTCTTTCTCTCCCTCTCGCTTTTCTTCCACATCGTCCTTCCACCTCTCTCATTTCGTGCTCTTCTTATTCCCGACGACACGATCGTGTATTCTTTCCCTGCGCATTTCTAGCATACTCACGTAGCGGAAGTTTTTCGCGTGTACGACAGCACCCGCGACGATCTCAAGATACTGCCATGGCAGGAAACGTTGAATATTCCGCGGTATCTTAACGTGATACCTTGTCGTTTCGCTTTTGTTCTAGCAACGGGTTCTGGTTATCATCCCACGATAACGAATATTTTGTCGTAATGCCGTTACGCTACCGCTGTACCCTGCTTACTTTGCGTCGCTAATTGGATGATGTCTCCTCGCTAAGACAGATAACCCCGGCGCGCTTTCAAGAAAATTGGGACGATAATGTATGCAATCGAATGTCGCATACACCCTTTGCATTTTCTCCATGAAAGAATTTTACAACACAAGGAATATCATTAAAGAGAGTATCACTTCGCCTCCGCGTACTTAAATGCATGTTTTACTGTCGCAGTTTCTTTTTCCGAGAAAAAAAAAAAAGTTTTATAAGTATATTTGATAAATTACGTGGCGCGTGTAATTTACGGATATATACGTCACGTGCATCGTAGAAATAAATACACGGACAGACACACGATCACGCCCTACATCCGGCGTTTCTGCGGCACGGAAGAGAGATGGTTAGTAAGTAAGTACAGGGGACTCTTATAGCTCAGATCCTTCAAGATCAAGATAACCGGCTTACACCCGAAGCCGGTTTAATTAAAGACCATTCCACTAAAATCGTAATCTACGGAATGGCGACTGCCAAATCTTATCATTTCGATCGGTGCACCTGTCATGTAAAAAATCAATCGGCAGCATTGACACTGAACGTGTTAGAGAAAATAAAAAGCGATCAAGATGTGATTAAATTTTTGATTTTTTTTTATACATGTAAATTAGGTTTAATATTAATTAGCAAAAAATTATCGTGACACTTTGACGAAAATAAATATAATTTTGATAGAATGACATTTCTTTCACGGATAATTTTGGAGAGACAACCGCATCATTAAACATTATTTGTCGAAAAATTGCGCTAATCGAACGATATACTTTCTCGTTTCACGATCGTGTTCATTCTTTGTTCTCGATTTCTCATTTTGTGTAAGCTCTTTTATCGAGGCAAACGTTGAATTATCTCACGTTTAATTATTCTCTCAACCAGGCACGTTCGCAAACGTGATTCGTGAACACGCACACAAATACGTACTTGAACGAATGTGACTGCGCTACGTACATGGCATAGTCGTGTTTGTAGACCATTGTCGAAGGACTCCGTTCTCAATTTAATTGCGGAAACACGTGACTGCCTCGTTAAAAAAGCGACAGAGGGAATCGCTTCTCATCTCGCTTTCGCTTTCCGTTTTGGTACCGCTTGTATCACTGACCACTATATTATCGCGTACTCTGTGACAAACTGGATTAGCTTTCTTCAACTTCAATTAAGTTTATAAAATATAAAATATTGCATAGTACATACATACGTAAAAATATAATTAAATTTGAAGATATAAGAGCAATCGCGAACTACAATTATTTGTAAATCAGAAGTCTTAGGCGATTGTAAAATACACAAACAAAATAAGTATAACAGTTTTCTCGAAAACTTTTCAAAAATCAATGGAATATAATACAATTATTCAACATTTAGACTTGCTTGAATAAGTTGACACAAAAATGTAGATTACTTTAAATTTTGAAGTTTTTACAATAAGGATATTATATATGCAAGTTACAAAACTCGCTTAATTATTCGATCAATATCTCACGCGCGCGTAATTATTCTTAAATGCTTATCTTTATATACTTTTCCTTTTAAAACTTTCTGTAACATAATTCCAGATTGATTGCCTGTAATCTGTCGATTATTCATCGGTTCACGATTTATTTGGCGAATTTAAATTCTGCTAAAATATATATGTACCTCCGTTTTATAGTATACTCTACCAAGCTTCTCGTGCATGTCACTCTCTCTTATCTCTCGCTTCCGGCGTACTGTCCTTTTACTCTCTTTATTCCGCGCGTATGTAATACGCGCTCATATAAATAAAGCAATCGGGGAAAAATGAGGGAGTAATAAATGGACTGAAAGCGTATACCGATGGCCGAGGAGGAACAGAGTGAAAACGTGCGCCGATAGCCTGGTGAGAAAAAAAAATTTCATTATCTTCGCGTCCAATCGAGATCATGAGCATACGTTCAGGCGTCGCGGATACTCCGGAAAAATCTGTCTCTTCCGTCGTCGTCGACGTTCGTTCGACTTTCGATTCACATAGAAGTTCTGCGAAAGACTCATTTAACTTTCTTCGTTTCGAAAGAAATTATCCAACTTGTAATGCAGCATTGAGACCGCAAATCGCAGAATAATGGAAAATCTTTCTCGCCGCAACGCCATCCATTGATCCGAACGGATCATTCAGAAACGTGACGTTTTTAATGAACAATAAAGCACGCATTTTAATATTCAAGAATTTTGTCGGAAATAACGAAAAGGTATTGCATAATAATTACACTTTTTCTTTAACATTATTTAGTTTATAATCTTTATATTGTAGACGAACATCGAATGTTTTTAATATTTTGTGCATTTTAAATAGAGAAATATTTGTAAGAATTATAAATAGATATTTCAAACGAAAGCAAAATATTGTAGTAGGAGTGTATTTGGATGAAATTACTGTCCAATTAATTCTTTTTAAATTAGAGACGTGGTTTTGTGTTATTTCATATTATATATTGACTTTTGTTTTTTATATTTTCGAAAATATGCGATTAAACTGTTTTACGCGAAAAAAATAGCTGGAAGGTTTGAATAAAAAATTAATTCACATTTTTCCTAACCGGAGGGCGATTTAATGAACATGTAAATGCAAAACTCAACGAACATATCTCGCTTATCAGAGATGCTTTAAAAGCGCCGGAAAATGGAGGAACTTAAAAATGCATTTGGCGGAAATTCATTACAATCGGTTACATCGCGATGAAAGTCCCGTTAAACAGACTGAATTAGAGGGTACGTGGTAGAAAGAATGGCGAGAGGATAGATAGCAGAGACACAGGAATGGTGGGAAGCGAAGAGGAAAAGTCCGTAATTACGGCCGGCAATTATTTTCTCTGGACCGAGTAGAGAAGCTGGAGAACCGGGGTCAGAGGAAAAGGCGAGAACGAAATCTTAGTTACCAGAAGTTAATTAAACGCGGACGGTGACTACGTGATCCATGGAATATGGACAATTTCACCGCGTTTCCGCTATCGAAGCCTTTTCCAATATTCTTTCGATCCGCTTTATATACATGCACAGTTTCTTGAAGAGCGCAGTTTAAAGCACGATGTTAACATTATCTCAACTTTAACTTGACATTAAACGAGCTAAATCAAGTGAGGAAAGTTACAGCGACAATAATTAGTCAAAGTAAATCTGACAAGAAATATTGGTTGGCATCCTCGATTTAATTATACATACACTTGGGCCTTTAATAACATACATTCTTGGATGATCACGTGATTATACGTGCGTTGGAAAGAGGTGAAGTTTACAATACGCATACTGTCGCTTCATTTATGTGATCTTTCTACCGGGTTATTAAACTTTAAGCACACAATCTCCAATTATTCTCATAATAAACTAGTTAATGGTATTGAGGGCAAAAAAGAAATAACTTGAGTATGTGACATGTGAAATTGCATAACGTATATATGCTTTAACATTCGGTTCTTTATTAAAATTGTAACGTTCGCGTGCTTGGTATATTTTCAGAAATCTTATACCACTATGTATTCCAGTTTCGTACACGTATATTTCGCTAGTAGCTTTTAACTCTGGAAATTTAAGTTCACGTGAGAATTTAAATTCAAGAAACCATTATGCGTAAGGAAAGCAAATAAAAAATTGGTCATTAATAATTGAATAACGACTTGTAAAAAATAATCCACATGTACATACATAAATCTTTCCCGAATTCTCAATTAAAATAAATCGTTCTTAGTATCATACATGGCAATCTTAATAACTTTCAAGATTAAAATAATTTATTTATCGAAATGTTTAAATTATTCTATTTAAAAAATGATGTATGTGTTTATGCAATTTATGTGATAATATATTGCTGTAATGGAAATTACATATTGTCCAATATACGGATAATATAATATCATGGAATTTGTGCGAATAAATTCTTATTGTTAGCAACATAATTCTTAAAGGAGAGAGAAAGACATGGAATTCTCTTTTGTATATCTATTTTGGTTTCTATTTTATGCTCTTCTGTCACATTTGTCATCTGGACTTTCTTTCCGTCGCCTTTTCGCGAATTCGCATACGATTAAAGTTCCAGTGACACGTCGTCGTGGCGACCTCGCGGCTCGGTGTCGTCGTCGCCACCTCCGCCGCGATGCCGGATGCGGTTACGAGCCGACAATAAGTTCTCGTCAGATGCAGCGGTCCAACTTTCCGAGACGCGGACGGCTCGAAGTTCTGTTGGAAGTTTCGGCGTCGCGACTCGCAAGCACAAGGACGCTCTGCGCGGCTCGGCGCGGCGTGTCGCTCGTGTTGAACTTTGTAGGACATAGCTACATTTAATTGCTGCCGCTGTCGTCACGAGATTCCGAGCGTGGTTTCTTCGGTATTAAGTACCGCGAAGCTTCAAAAACCATCCTCGGAACAGTACAGTTTCTTTCGCTGACTTATATTAATTTATAATAAGTTTCATTAACTGCTATTAGCTATTATATCGATGAATTAGAACAGTATAATTATTGATTAGATTTATGAACTTCTGATAATCATTACGCTCATGTCAAGTTTTTTTTTTTCATATAAAAATGATAATGAATTTTCTACATTATTACGAAAAATCGTAGAATTATTCGCACAATAGATTTACAAATATACTTAATAATTATACAGTTGCATTTTTTATAATGGACCTAATATCGATTTATAAGCTTTCATCGTATATCATAAATATATGAAATTAGTGATAAAAAGATAGTTGTAAATATCATCAATCTAAAGTAATTTTGGAATGATTATTATCGTTTCTCGAAATTAGATTTCTTCTCGAATATAAAAATAGATTGCATTTGGTTTGCATTTATTACGTGTTAGAATAGTGATCGATTGATTTAAAATAAAAAATAGGTTAAATGGTACTAAAACTGAATGATACTAAAACTGTCTCCCACATTTGTACAAAACAGTATTTTTTCTCTTTGATTATTGCAATTTTTACTTCTTATATTTTTCGGTTCAGATTCAGATCGACGAATTTTTCCAAATTTTAATGATACGTCCCGCGAATCGTTATAATCATCATGTAGTTTCAGTAATACTTTTTATTTTTGGCCTCGCTTTTAGTATTTTCTTTTCGTCGATGACAAACGCGGGTAAATCAGAAATGCAATCGCACAGAGATAACATTGACACGGCGCACAATACGACATTTAAGGAAATATTTTAAAATAAACATATATGTACACATCGCACCTTCGTCTTTTAAAAATTTTTCGTTTTAATATTCCACGATATATCGCGTCTCGCGCCTTTCTCTCAAAAAATGCATTCTCAGCGAACGTGGACAGCTGCGTGGGATAGCAATCTCGGATGGCGCGCGAGAGAAAGAGTCTCAAGGTTTACGGAGCAGACTATTTCTCCGAGAGATCAATTCGCGAATTCGACCAATATCGACGATAATCAGTGAAATGAGGGGAGGAACTGTTTCCTCTATCGGATAAATCGAGGACACAAGAAATCTGATGCTTTAACAAAGAAAGAGAGAGAGAGAGAGAGAGAATGTCCGCTTTGAAAGATTCGCGAGTTCCACAGCGAGACCAGAGACAGCGCCAGGAAGATCCTTGTACTTTAAATTAAAGGGAAATTTGAAATACCAACCACTTGCTCAAAGCGATGAGCTTTTCATCACCTCTTTTCCTTGCCTTCTCTTTATTCTTAATCGAGTTTTCCTTCGTAATCATTTTCTTTCCCCTTTCATCTCTTTCTAGTCTTTTAGTCTCTTTCTCGAAACATCTCTCTTTCTTTTCTTTTTTATTCTAGAAGTATTTAAAATTGCAATTGTTTGTTTTTTCGATATTCAGGTGAGGGCTCTCGAAAGAAAGGTCGGGTCAATGCACCCGTATATACTATCCATCGTTCCTTCGTGTAATATGTAATATGCAACATTCAAAGTGAGAGTGAGATCAACCGCTCTTTTTTTCGGTTTAACACACGACTTAATGTTGTAGTCTGTGGTGTACCGCGATCCATTGCGGCTTTCTGTGAGTACTGCTTTCAACATGTTTCTCCATCCTTACATTTGTTTTTAGTTACCTTCCGCCTCGTACTGAGATCTCAGACTTTTTTTGTTCGCTCACCTAGCAACTCTGGCAAGCAACTGAAGGAAACTAACTGATCATATTGATAGTGATATACAAAGTGAAAATATAAAAAGAAATTTTATTTTATCACAATTTAAAAATTTTGTTATTTGATGTTTAATAGACTTAGGGAAAAATTCGAAGATTAAAATATTTTCCAGTTTTTTAATTTTACTCCATTTTTTTCTTTATATTTAAAACATTACCGTGTCAATTTTTTTATCAACAATGATTAGATAATTCCGAATATCTATAATAGTAGACATAAAATTTTCGTATACAATTTTATATTATTTATGTGGATTAAAATTGCAAATTTGTATGTGTGATCTCAGATGTAACGGAAATTCATTTCAACATTTTTGTTAATGTAGTTACAGTAAAAATTTTAATCTTTTGCTGTTTCAACATTTTACTGATTGAGTTTTTAACCAAAAATGTCATGTTACATTCTAATCCTAATATCGTAGAACTTTTGCGCAGTAGCAAGCATCGATCGCAAATTCCTTCCGTTGCACAACTTTTGCTAAGTTTGTGTTTAAGCGTTGTGTTTAAACATTTTGCAAAATTCTTTCATTTAATTAAATTACACTTGTGCTTTAATTTTTTAGTTTCTCTTATCCCCAACAAAAATAAACATTTAACAATCACTCGCGACAAATGGTCGAAGCTTTTTCGTTTTTTTTTGCAACACAATGCAATACGTAAATAGCAGTAACGACGTTTATTTCCGAGCTATTTGCCGAGCTATTATGCAATGACGGTTTCTAACTAATGTTTAAAAAAATGCACATTTTTTTCTCGCAAAAATATACACCCATACTCGAAACATCGTCGCACGTAAAAAATAGTGGCGGAAAATTGCGTTTCTTTCGCGATTTCGTGTCGTTTGGTTCCCGCCTTTTTTTTGGCACGCAGATTCTCATTCTCGCAGCAACACTCGCGCGTAAAGAAAGTGTTTTTATCGACCATTGTCCGCGTTTCTCAATTGCACGTGCGAACGTTAGCCGAACGGCGTCATTGTGCCCGATATAGGTTGCCAGCACGGCGGTCTTCCTCTTCTTCACATTGGCAAACAGAGACCATATAACAAAGTAGCGCAAAACAATGTGACTCCCGTATGTCTCTGTCCCTTACCCTTCCATATTGCCATCCTTCTCATAGTCGCGATATTTCCCGTCTTCCATCTCATTTCGCCGCTGGAGCGAGCGAAAACGGCAAGTGGCAACAATATCGTGGAGCTCTGGCACTTACACGTTGTCTCTTTCTCATAATAACGTACTAGCGATTCCTATTCAGGCTGAGACTACTGAAATTTCCAACGAGTTCCATAATAATGACAGTTATTTATGAATTTCCGTAACAGAGAAACAGTGTGTGGCAATGCTCTCCGAATTCAGATAGAGTTCAATTTTTTCTATTGTTGAAAAATGCATGCAATTTCACATTTATAGAATTTAATAATTTATTTTAAGAAAAGAATTTGTTGCGTGTGCATAGCAAAGGAAGTGTGAAAATAACCGCTTAAAAAATACACGTGTATATGTGTGTGTGTGTGGAGAGACAGAAAGAGAGAGAAAGAGAGAGACTTAATTTCCTTGTTTTCTAATGAGAATATCTTTTTACATATGTTGTTTCGATAATAAGACTTACTCTTATATTATTTAACGTATATGCCGCTCTATATTCAATCATTTATTTTGAACTCGCGGTTTCTATTCCGTACTTCGTTTCTGTTTCTTCGCCTCGACGAGACTTGACAGATTCGAGAAGAGACATGTTTTACATCAAAAGTCGAAGGCGGTCTAGCTGGTTTTCGTCATTTCTCTTTTCTTCGTCGTACCGTATAAATAACTAATTCTGAATCCCGGCATATCGAGAAAACTTTGATCAGTTCCCGGTTGCACTGTGCGCACGACGCCTCGGCGCGTCCCTCGAATGCAAACGCGCCACTCCAATCGCACGAGGCATGCATACTTCATTACCCGTCTCTCCTAAGTTCCGCTCTTCTCGAACAAAGTACGAACTCTCTGAATCAAACACTGGTACTTCGATCCGTTCCCTGTCATCGGAGAATCACCACAACTACTCAATTTATTACGTTATTTGTTGATGACATTCTCTGTGCCACGTGTACAATTGCGTTCATCTTGCAAACATCATTCGTAAATGATGAGACAGATATTCTTATAGTAATGAAAATATAACGACCAATGTTAAATAATGCTATTTTTCTCGAGACTGAGAGAATATTATTCTCTAAAAAATGTGGTGTAAAATTAGTCACATGAAATTACATGTCTGTCCATCATATTGTTCAATTTTAATGTTACTAAATGTTTCATTTTCGAAAAGTTATGTTAATTTTATCGTAAAGAAACTCTTAACTTTTTTTTTAGTTCCAGAGCACTTGATATTTTTTTAAAACGTCGCGCTGCATTGACATGACCCGTATTAAGAATTTAAAGTTGAACCAAGTCTTGCAACCAAGCGCGATGGAGGTGTAATTTAAACGTGAACTTAAATTTTCAGAAACTTAAGTAGGACTTCCGTTTATGCTGTCCGTTCCCATTTATGGCATGCGTTTATATAAGTGCCAGTGCGCCCGCTGCGCAGGTTCTGGTACGCTCAAGAAGTTACTTAACTCGTGATACGCGACGTTTGGGGGACTTCCTTAATTTCCGGGAATACGGGCTCTTCCGGCTGACGTTCTACTCGACAGCAGACAAGCCCTCATTAAGATTTTAGGATGTGGCATGCGTTCCCGTTCAGAGAAATGCCCATAGGTAGCTTACAGTCGGAAGATGGAACCCAATTTTTTAGATAGTAAAGTAGTTTATCGCAGTAATATCATTACCGTGAGTAAAATAATATATTTTGTTCTTGAATTATTTTATCTTGATTAAAAATTTATCTTTGCAAATGCAAAGAGCAATATCATCTTTCTCTCTTCAAAAATATATGCAAATGTAATTATATAATTAAATAGTTGAAAGTATGTAAATAAATTATATATAAGAAATTAAGTTATAAGTTATATATATTAAGTTATAAATTTTATAAGTTTGAAGCATGAAAGATATTTCACAAAATAATTCCAATTTGTAATTCAATCAGAAATTCAAGTGATCAAAAAAAAGATTAAAAATTTAGATAATGTGTGTGAGAAAGAGTATAATGTATTTCTTTTTTTATATCATATTTGCGTTTGCTATTGCTTCTCCACTTTATTGTATTATTTCTTTAAGGAAATATAAAAATTTGCATTTATTTAAATTGGCGGGTTGGCCGGTTTTACTACGAGGTCGTCCGTGAAACTATAATTCCCTCCAATGTCCGTTACAGGAAGGCGTTCACAGTATTTTGTCATCGTAAAGTGTTTTATGGAAAATTATAATGTGTCCTTTTTTCATGGAAGTTATAGCGTACGTTCAAATACGAAGCTATTTCGGACGACATATATAAGGACATTCGCTGTGCTTTTGATCGATCCATAAACGACGTTTTACCGTTCTTACACTTCCTTATTCTTTATATTTTTTTATTTTTACACTCCTATCGTTTCCAATGGCTTTATGTCTGAACGTACGCAGATACGAGGCATTTGATTGGCTACCTACTTTGCGTTACTTATATTGTTCTTTGGGCCAGTATTAGATTTATTTTTTTGCCGCTTCTGGCTACATTCATTCTGGCTACATTTAACCACTTCGATCTCTATCAGAGAAGAAGGAAATAAATTCTCCTTCCGTTGCCAGTTAATTACCGTCGTCGGTGGATAAGCGTAAACATTTTACGATCATTTACGATCGTTCATTAGACGTTATTTTAATAGAACTTTACTCGTTGCTTCGATTCTTACTTGAAATAATAAATGATCATACGGTATACACGCTTCGATAAAGACCTATCATCGCGATACAGTTACATATTGTTTATCGATAGTTGATTAATCGTCAATTATAATAATTATAGCGAATTATTTTCCGATACTTGACACGATCGCGTTTAAAGAAGGAATATGACAATGGAATGTATCGCACCACTACGTTTTCGTTCGAGTTGCGCCGCTCGAATGACAAAACGACCGAGTGTCTTAACAATAATATGTAGAGAAAAATAAGCCAAATACAGTATGACAATTAATTTGTTACCGCCTTGAAATATTCAATATTTTGTAATATAAGTTTAGGCTGAATATTTTTTGCGTCTTCTTGTATTTCAAATTAATTTCGATGATTGGGCCAACATGGCATATAAAGTCTAATGTTTATTTTTAAAAATGTAATTTATTGTTAGTTTGATCAAGAAACTATTTGTGTAAATTAATTTAATGTTATCGTCTTACGCCAAATTTTTATGTTCCGAGGAAACATTCTTTTTTAAATTTGAGATTTTTTAACTGTAGTTTATTAAATAATATATGGCGTAAGGAAATAAATGGCGCGCGTATAATGTGCGTGATATAATATTTTCGAATTCTATTTAAATTTAATTTTATTTAAATTTAACTTTATTTTAAGTGAAATTATCTTCTCCCGACCTCTCGCGAATCTCATTTATTTGAAAGATTTTGTTGTTCTTTTCTTCTCCGTCTATTCCGATCATGCGGATTTCGTTAAAATGTTTCTAGTAGCTTTATCGAAGATAGATCTAATAGAAAGAGAGTAATCCTTGTGTGTAGCATTCCATTGCTCCGGCAGCGATTCTTCTCGCTCCACGAAAGATTCTCTTTCAACATCATAAAAGGATCATCTCGCCGGCATCGGGTCGCGCGATCTTTACGAGTGACCAATAATTTTCGTTTACCACATTCGTCGATTTCCGAGAAAGATCGATTCATTTAAGAGAGAGAGAGAGAGAGAGGAAGAAAAAAAGTATCGAGCCGTGCGGCTCGAGAAACTGTGGTCCACGAAACTCGATGCTGAGGTAATTCGAGAATCGTGAGAGGGTTGTTAGCCTAAAGACTATAAGGGAGGAGTGCAGGCATGCAGGACTGCCTGTGACGACTCGAATGGCTCGGGGATGAAATTTCGGACAGGCTAGATAGATTCGCCGTTCTAAGTTTATTAAGTCCGACTGCGATTCTCTAACCTTATCTGGCCCGAGGCTCAACCGCTATCCGTTGTACCCTCTCACTCTCACCCCTTTCCCCTTTCACCGTTCTTTCGCTCTGCGACCCCGCGCCCCGACCGTAAATTCATATCTCGAATAATTTTCACCCGATGCGGACCCGAGCGACTTGGCTAACCGCCAGAGTTCCTCGTAAGCTCCTTTCGCTCTCTTCTCTCGTCCATATCCTCTTTCTTTCTCTGAGCAACTCTTGAGCTCTTTCGATCCCGCGTTTCTGATTCTTTTTCGCCTGCTTTGGTCTTTTATTTCTCGTGTTAGAACGAAGTGTCCTTATTCTTCTTCTCGCCCCTTTTACTGATTTTATCACGATATCGCCTTGCTCGTTTCCGCGTACTCTCGCAGCCCGGTATTTCATCCGCAGATGGCATTGGGACACCTAAGGAATCGCCAAAGACGATATTATTATTCGCGAAACTCTACGCTCATCCCTGAACATATTACTTTTTCGAGAAAACTGTAGTTACAAAAATTATTTTATAGAGTGACTTGCATTTATTGTTATTTAATTTAATCGATTTTATGAATCTTAATTTGAATTTAGAAACTTATAAAAATTGTTTCTTTTACTCTTTGATTTGTGAATCGTAAGATAAAAGATATAATTATACAAAAGTTTTTGAAATATTAAAAAAAATATAGAAAACATATAAGGATAATGTTGTAGAAATATAATTATATTGACTTTTCAATTATTTGGTTTATAATTATATATAATATATAAATATTTCAGGACATAATAATCTGATTTCTATATAATTACTACAATCGCTACCTTTAAATCCGTATTTCTTATAAAACTTTATATTATTTAAATACGCTTTCGCGGTTGGAATAGCATGTATAACTAAAGATATATAAACATAATTCAAATTTTATTTTATGCCGCTTCTACGAAGTGTATAAAGCCGTCGCTGTTTATCACGTGCAACTCAAGACACACATCTTGAGATCGCGTTCACTTCCGGATGCAGTTCTTGAAGACGCCATCGTAGAAGCAACATGTGCACAGCATACGTTCAACGCACGTTTGCCACGCGCGACTGAGGTGCAGGATTTAGCAATGCAAATAAATGCCCGATATCTTTTATAGCGAAGCATTTCAACGCAAATCTGCCCAACTTTCTCGTTGAAATATCTTTGTTACACATGTTAAGTCACCGTAAAGTAATTTCAACAACTAGACGATAACTGCGGTTTTGATTAATTAAAACCGTAGCCAATTGTAAGTCCATCATCGATCGTATTTTCATGTATGAATATTCTTAAAATATTCGTACTAATCTTCTTATGAGCTTCAATTAAGAAACGCAGCATAATTGCGGAAACGTCGAGATTTTAGCTCAAAATGTTATTGGATCTTAATCAAAGTTGTGCAACTACTGCAACGCGTCCAAGTATATCTATTTAAAATGATGCGATTTTATTAAAACCGTTAGGTAAAAAAGTTTGTTAACGAAATATGATTGTATGTATACATTTATGCATCGTGTCGATCCTTCATGGCTATCCGAAGATACTATTCTGAAAGCTTTAAAAATTTTATTATATTCCGTGTGTATTACGCAGTGCATTTTACAAATGCAAGTTTTTTGTATTTTTATAAAGCAAATGGTTATGTCAATTTAAAATTAAAAACGAATTTTTCTTTGTATAATCCAAGTTATTAGAAATATGTATTAAAACGGGAGACTATTGCATGAAGTTGTGAAAATCTCGAACTTGCATGAGAGAAATAAAAAATCCTTTGAAAATACATAAAATGATTTATACGGCTTATAGAGAACACACATTTGCATGTGTGGGGATTCTATCAATTTATGCAGTCACGTAGATAAACGCATTACCGATGCATTTGCGATTCCAGTGAGACGTAAATAATTTGTACGAACAACCTTTGTCAACATAGGCTAAGTGATACTGAATTACCACACGAAGCGGCAGTATTAACTTACAGTGCAGTGTAATGCACGTCTTGCGAAATTAAGCCATTTAAATGTTCTTGTATATAATCGCATCTCAAGTTTAATTGATACGACATTTGTTGTGTAAATTTGCACTTTACGCAAGCCGAGGAATTAAACGCGCAGTATCATGATATCGCATCGTATCATCGATTACGTGTTGCAACGCATGTTCGTCATTTGATTTAATCCATTCAGAATGTGAACGATAATTGCCACACGCTAGCCTCAGAAATAAATTAATAGGCAGCTATAATTGATAACGCTTTTCCAAATGCGGAGAATCATCATAGTTGAATTTCTCGGAAAACTACAACGCATAGATAATTAATTGCTGAACAAATTATTAATTATTAATTATCCCGTTTCCATTTGAATGATTTAATAATCGTCGTTCCCTCTCTTTTATTTCCCCTAATTTACCGCAAACAATTTCATTCGATCAGATCGATAAACTGATCGCGTTTATTTCTCTCGTAATGAATTCCGACTTCAGCTCACAGATATCAGACGCCATCTTCGTGGCATCTTTGGGATCTTCAGGCATCCACGTGATTTTTTCGTATAGCTTGTTTCTCGCATACCAACCCATGGCGATGATGCGCGAAGGAACGTAATATCTTCCTCGCGAACACGTCTACGTTATGTGAATCGTAATGCCGGGCTCGTTATCATTCGCGTATCCAGAATGACGGTGTTCCTCGACGGAGGTGGAGGGCTCCACACACTTCGTAGATTCCTCACGATCGGCAATATGCTACGGGAACAGCACCCACGGGATCGACGCACGGGCATTAGTATTCCGAGAACACTATGGTCGGCCGTACCTCCTGGTGTTTTCTGCCTGCTAGTCCCCATCAGGTCATCCTCTCTCTCCATCTCTTTGTCTCTTGCTCCTTCTTCGTATGTGAGTGCATATATGTGTGCGATTGCGCAGCCCAGGCGGAACCCCTCTAGCCTCTAGGGCGCCGACCAAATATAAAACATTTTACCTCCGGCTCTCGCGGTCTGACGTAGTCTCCCAACGGTAAACACAGACACAAAGATAAATTGTATAACTGTTCTTTAAAAAGAAAAAAGAGACAAATCGGAAAATATACTCGTACGGACGCCCTGATGATGCATACACGTCGATCTCCACTTTGGAACTTTATGCATAAATTTTTATGAATTAAGTTTTAGCATTTAGATTATAACTTTACATTCGAATAATAAGGAAATATGTTATATATATTGCATATGCATATATTGATTAAATACGATTACAAGCGAAAACATAACATTACTAATCGCATTATAAATTAACAAATGACAACATTCTCGCGAGTAATGATTTCATAATTTAAGCTGAGAAAAAGTAAATTATATCTATCGAATTTTTAGAGGTTGAACAAATTGAACAATACATCTCTCTTTTTTTCTATTTTGAGACTATATTTTAAATATATTACTAATAGAGTAATTAAAAAATATATAGACATGTTATAAAATATATAGTATCTAATATATATATATAATGTATATATTCATATGTATATATAATTAATCTGAAGAATTTAGATTTTTATTTTAAAAAATAAAGTTTCATTTAACTTTGTAGGACAAACTGTGAGCTTAATTATATACTTTCGTATTATTGTATTGTACGCTTAATTAATTATAATAATACTTTCAAGAAAAAAAATTTCTTTTCGCAAAATCGTATCGAGTCGTCTGAGATGCTTCGCGCGCGTCTTGCAATCTGGAACAGGGATTACATATCGGGACCGTATACGTCCCCAATTCTACTCTGCATATTAAGCGATCCTCGATGCCACCCCGTGGACCCGATATATCGAGTATATCTCCCCGGATCGACAGCGCTGGCACGTCACTTATGAACTCTATGCCGTGGCATATGCCGATGATTGGCCGCCGACTCATCCCTCGCATTTCGATCTCTGTGCGTATCTGCACCCTTCCGTACTCTCCCATGTAGATCTCTCATATATATATATGTACACATATACATGTACACTCTTCGCTAATGCGAATGGCAATCGTCAAACATTTTGATTTTGTGCTATCCGTCGCAGGGATTTGACGTCTCGTCTCGTCTGTGCGCGCGATATTTGCAGTTTTACATCGTCGACTATCGGAAATTAAAGAAAACTTAGATGTCGATGTAGAACCATTTAGAACTTTCATAACAAAAGAAACTATAATACGAAGAATATAATCATACGCGTTTTGTTATAATATTAATCTATGAGATGTAATACAATTCAGCGAATATCAACAATCATAAACGCTTTAACAATAAGACACTTGTAATATTTCATAATACTGATAATAATTTGTTTCCGGTTCTATTGAATTTATGTATCCCGAATGATAAAGTCGAGCGAATTCCGAGATTGTCTGCGATAATCCAATTCGCATTATTAATATTTAGATAATCCAGAAAGGCATTTCGAGTCTACATTTCCAGTTACATTCGTAAAATCGATTATCTGCGACTTGGGTCTGACGACGGCTCGTCCGGCGCTCCAATGCCATGTTTCGAATCGATTATTTATTTATCTCATCCAACCGTCGTTTCGCTTCAGCCTTCTATTTTCTGCTCTCTTGCTCTCTCTCTCGATTCTCCCTCGCTCTTGAAACGCACTTTGCACGGCATAGTACGCGGACCGTGTTCACAATTTGATGGCACATGGTCACCCACGCGGTCGTGACACGTCCAACCTAATGAACCTCGCATGATAGAGTACGACCACGGCCAGCTAGCTAACCAACCCGGCCAAAAAGGAAAGAAAAAGCACACATGCGAGAGGAGAGAGGCAGCAAGTTAGTGGAAGTGAATCAAATAAGTGTAGGGATAAGCGAAAGAGGGAAGAAGGGCAAAACGAATAGAGGAAGCAGACAAAGGGAAAAGAGAGAGAGAGAGAGAGAGAGAGAGAGAGAAAGAAACAAATGTACACGCGGACAGGAAAAATGAAAGCCCATCGACACAGTGATTAATTGCGCCGTGTTGCGCGACGTAACGAGCAATTAATTATTATCGGGTAATCAAATGGGTTACTCTATTGGACCTCCCCTCTATCGCCTCGATTCTCTACGAGATCTCGCGCGAGCTGATAGCTGCGATTTTTAATTAGTTGACGTCAAATTCGCTCGAACTTTATTGTGTGACGAACTAATGTTTCATATCGCGGGCACGTGCCCGCTGCTCTTGCCATATCGCATTGGATGATAAAAGCACTCGTCTCTGTGATTTGCAGGAATGATACATATGAAGTATACATATAAGTACAGATACTGTCGGTCGTTTTATCATCCCTTCGTATATCGTCCCCATATAAATATGTAAATGCGTTTTCTTAACCATGACTTGTGTGTGCTTTCGCAAAGAATCGCCCTTTTCTGTAGAATCTGTTTCTATGCTTATAATAAAACTGCTTAATTTATATGCGTATACATATTTTCGTTTATCAAAAATTAACTATTGGTATCTTAATGTGAATCAACGTAAATATAAATATCTTTTTATGTCTCACTAATGAGAGTAATATTTGTTAGTTTGTTTAAAGGTGTAGAGTAAAGAAAAGAAGAAATAAGCGTAAATTGTTGCTCAATCGACGCAATCTCTGACTATATCTTGAATGAAAAGAGTTCGTTTTTCGAGAGGACGTCCCCATCATTCGGTGCAATTTTCCTCATTTCCATAATCAGCACAAAATTTCCATGCGCGAATGAATCCTCGAGAGGGAAAATTTGCTGCGGGTGTTCAGCATGCACGAAACTTTTCCTCCTCTCTTCATTTATCGCTCATCTCGATTCGTATCCCCGTTGCATCTTCTTTTCCCCCGTCTCCACACCATGATGTAACGAACCTTATCAGTCGCAATCATCGATAAATATTATGCAAACGAGTGATCGAACGAGTTCCACTGATAACTTCTCCGTTTTTATCCTAATCGAATCCTATATCGCGTGTGTATAGGATTTTTTTGAAGCTAGACCAAAATAAAATAGTAAAGGGCTAACAAGAGCGACATTTTTTTAAAACTCATATTATCATAACATATATGGTGACAATCTTGTTAAAAAAAAATAAATTTTATTTTATTTTGCTTTAACATTGAACATAAAATTTTAAATTAAGAATATAGAATGTGACGTTAATCAAATGTCTGTCGTATTTAGGATGCATAAAAATGGATGGAATTTATATAGAAAAATTATGACATAACATATATTAAAAATGAATTCTATTTTGTTTATCGTAAAACTTCGAAGAAATTGACAATTGACTTTTTTGGATTATTTTAAGAAATGAGAATAAAATCTTGTATAGCCACTTTCTCGCGACAGAAAAGTTTAATAACAATTTCAGGCAATCTTTTTTCTCCATTACAGAATTTCCGATTGAGTTCTCGAGCAAATCGTTCTCCAACTTTCGCACTTTGTTACGTCTGTGATCGAATCTTGAAATTATATTCCGTCTGTTGATTTATCTACTCTTGCGCTCGGGAAAAATACGAATGCGTCACCTAGGGACACTACTTTCGCACGACTGCGCGGAGCAATCTCCAAGATCCTACGATACGATAGGGTCACCGTTGTCGCTTTCGTGGACTTAGTCAGCTGCAACTGCACGCACACGCGCGCTTTTTTTTCTCTTCCACGTTTCTGCACGGCGCGTGTCCCTGAGGGTGGATACGCTACACGCGAGCATGCAAACGAACTCACATGACTCATCAAGTCTACCGAATCGTGAGGGTGCGCAGAACGAAGAGGACAGAAATGACGAGAAAGAAAGACAAAAGAAAAAGGAGGAAAGAGATAAAGAGAGTAAGGATGAAGTTGCTATACTTGATACAAATTATTCCAGGAATGTAAACGCAAAAAAGTGCAGAAAAAATCAGCTCTAACTGGATAAGAAATGATCCATCGCGTGTTATACATTGCTTCAGTCATAGAAATAAAAATGCGAATGGGCGACTCTATCGAAATTTACCTTCAACTTCAGAGGGATTTTCGTGTTGCACGAATGCTTCGCAATTCTGGCACTAGGCATAATTGCTCTGGTATGCCAGAATACTCGTTACAATCGTTGGCTTTCCCTTGGAGCTCGTGTATGTTAACTGTACGAATTATCCGACGAGATTCGCGCGAATTAATTCTCGAGTTAATGTCGAGCGTGAACTTGCTGTTATTCTACGTGAGAGCGCTGTCAGGTACAATTGCATAATGCTAAAATAACCGATACCTAAACGCACATGAACAATTTGTTCACTGTGACAATTTCGATCATCTGCAGTAGTTATAGCTTATAACTGGAACGACGCTTTCGCCGCTCGTTTCCATGGAAATATTATCGAAAGGTGCAATAATCGTGCAAGCTCAATGGGCAAGCGTGTGATAATCTGCCTTAATCATTCATTACACATGAACTAATGTAGAAGCAAATGAATCATTCTCCATTATTATTTTTCTTTTATTTAAAACCGGAATTTCTGGGGAGAAATAAGTCTAACTATTATAACTTTTTTTTATTGAAAGAGCATTTAAAACAGAAATTCGTTTAGCATATAAAGGTTTAATCCATCTCATGAAAATCCGAAACAATTTTTCCATAACTAAATATATACTCTGTGCTTTTTAATTCTCGTATCAATTCTTTTTGCTGATTCCTCTCTTTCCTCGCATTGAACTATTATTCGAACACGCGAATGACACGGTTAATTCGCCTGTCTATGACGCGGCCATATTTCAGCGATTGAGGGAAAAGAGCGTGACACAAAGTATAGAAAACAGAGAAAAATAAAGAAAAAGATAGAAAGAGACATATGCGTCGGGGCCGAAGCAAGATATGCAAAACGACACAAAATATATATAATGTACGCACAGGCTCTCGCACGCGTGCGAACTATCGGCGTCTCTCGATCCCGTTGCAGGCAAATCCAATTATTCGAAACGAGACCGCAAGCTTTCACAGTCTCGTTCAAACCCATCTATTTATATTGCGCGGCCGGGCGCGAGCGCCGGATGAGAGAAAGAGACGGCGAATGAAAGGGGATGGTAGCTGAAGGGGTGACGAGAGTTGAGGTAGGTCCACGGGTCTTACACAAGGGCCCGCAGGCCTCTCTCTCTCCCTTCCCCTTTCCTGACATGGCAAAACGCATGCTGGAAACACTCGTTGACTATTCTCTGTACGTTCTTTTCTTCTCGTTGAAATTTTCGCCATTCCCGGTACACTTTTCCCAACTTTCCCTCTCCCGCTCTTTCTCTCTCTCTCTCTCTCTCTCTCTCTCTCTCCCTCGCTCTATTCGGCTGCGTTTCTCTCTCAGTGTGCTAAATGCTGTAACCGCATTCACGCATACACGCGCACGTTCGATGTTCGCACATGCGATTGTCACAATGTGGATGCAACGATGGCAACGTTCTGATCGTCAACGTGACGACAGGGCACGTCGCGACGTTTAACAACATGGTGAAGCTGAGGGAGAAGGGAGAGGAAAGCGATCGAACGATGATAGCGAGGGAGCGAATGCAACACTTAGGCGTAATCGCGGCTGCAAGCGAACTGCAGACGGCCGGCCGGCTAGTAAGCCGACGACGACCTCAATAGCTCGCTTCCGTGCTGGTCGACCGGCGTTATTGCCTGCCTAATGGCAGGTACATACGTGCAGCAAAGAACAGCGGCGACTGATATTGTCTCTAAATTGAATGGTTTAGCAAATCAACCGCGGAAAACGGTCCTTCTGTTTTGTAGTGATCGCGTGTTCATTGCGTTACGCAATTTCTAACTAATTATTACAGACACAATTATTATGATTGTACTTTTTGCGAATTTCTCTGCTCGAGTAGATACTTCCGTAATATTGGCATTAATTAATTTTGTGTGTCGAGTATTATTATCAATGTTATAAATATTTTATGAATAATTTGTATTATAATTCTCATTAAATATCTACAGGGAATTTATTATTCATTAAGTTTTTTAAATATTAGATAAATCTAAAAATATTTTACAATAAAAAAACTTTTCTAAAAACAGGATAAATCATATGTCAAGTTTTTAAGAAAGTGTCCGATCTGCAAATAGAAGTTTAAAAAGAAAAAATTAAGTCATGTTTATATACACTTGGCATTTTAGGGTGTACTGAGCCTTCCTACTAACATCAAAATGAGAGTTATATTATATCATTTTATAATTATTAATTATGCAATGTAGAAAAAAGTCAAAGTCGTGTGCCAATTGATTTCACGTATTTCTGACTGATTATTAATAAACGGATCGATACATAATAGCTTTCCAGTATCTAAATTATTCAATTCGGCAATTCGTGTATTATTTTATGTTCTATATACATATATATCAAAATTTTGTTTTCCGTTACTTGAATTATTTGATACTGCGATTCGTGTGTTAATTCGCTCACTTAATTCGGAAATGATAATAATAATAAATTACACATCGAGAAAAATTTAAAGCGCAATACGAGATATATTCGAGTCAACAAGCATCGCTATAGAAATAATTGTTCCACCCGTATATATATCACAATACAATAAATTCCAATTCCAATTTCTCTTTAAATGAATAAATCGCTCGATATATGTATCTGCTTGGATGAATGGTTGTCACTTTGATTCGGTTATCGTTAATAGCGAGAGTTAAGTAATAGTGCGGATTGATAATAGCTAAAATTGTTTGCAGGAAATAATCGTTTTTTATTTATCGGCAGAGATGCTACCGCATCGCTTCATATGGCATAAAATTACATCGTGAGAGCAAAATAATCTTACCTGACATTTATATTAAAATATAAATTTCAAATTTTGTAAGCTCTTAGTTTCTGTTGAATAATGACATAGATACAATATGGAGAAAAAGTTCAATACTGCTGAGATATATTTACCAATGAAACAATAAAGTAGGAAAAGATTGAAACAGAAGCAAATAAGACAGCATAGCGAGAGAACGAGAAGAAAGGCGCACCGTAATATACAAATATTACACGCTTCTCTCGCAATTCTCTGAGCCTGTTTCAGCAACTTGGAGCTTCATTGCACGCAAGCTGGCAGGAGTCGAAAGAAGGACTTAACGAAATATTCAAATCCGAGCTGTGCGGGAAGAGCAGCCTCTTAAATAATAACGCCCGCTTTCGGTATGCTAAGGATCCTCTATTTTCACGGGAAGAACAGGATCTCGAGGATTCTTGCCTCTCCTGAAGTTTCGGGTCAAAGGAGCGCCGAGCTCGCAAACTTGGGCGCGACGCGCCGTAAAAGAGAATGAAATAGTCATCAGAGGAAAGAGCACGGCGGTATATAATTTCACAATTTTCATTCCGAGCAATATATTCGTAGTATAGACGGATCCTTTAACCGTTTTAAATCTTATGTTAAGAAGAATCCATAGTATCCATAGTTATAGATTATTGTACGAACTGTAGTTTAGTAATATATAATTGAACTAAAATACTTGGATATATATATATATATATATATATATATATATATATATATATATAATATATTAATTTTCATGAAAAGTAGGGAATACTGAAACTATATAAAACTTTTATAAATTTTTACACAAAACTATGTAGCTTAATTTTAAAATATCGAAGAAATATTATTTGACATTTAATGCAGATATTTCATAACAAATCTAGGTTTTTACAACTTTTAAAAACTTTTGTGTTTTAGATTTTTATGATGTTGAGATATCATGTACATATTAAATTTCGATCTAAATATTATTTTTGCCGTAGAGTTGAGATATTAAAAGGAGTCAAAGTATCGCGTATTGCAAATAATATAATTGCAGCTTTTCTTTTATTTTATATGTGGCCAAAGCATAGCACTTTTTATGATAAATGTCTTCTATCCATTTATGAAAAGAAATGAAAGTTCCGATGATTTTACTGATGATTTTACTGATCGTAAAATATCCGAAATTTCGCAATTTTGTAGAAAATACGAATTCCTGTGAGCATAAATAAAGCTAGTTAGCTTTCGCGCTAGAAGATGAAGCAGTCATCAGAGAAGAAAGCGGCGGGAATAACTCTCCGAGTTTTTATTTTAGCCGACGTATCCGTGGTGCGCACATTCGTGAATCCAATCTCGCCGATCGCCGGGCGCGTTTTTCGCGAATTTCTCTCCAGGTTTCGCTTCATCTTCGCCAGTTGCATCGGTTCAATTTGTCGTGCAACCCGCACCATTTCTCCACTCTTTCACGCTATCGCCATCGTGCCGCAGCTCGCTTCCAGAATCAATGACGGAATTCGCCGTCGTTCTCTCGTCGCCGTCGACAATTCACGATCCCGGTATCGTTCATACATATTTTAGCGCGGTGTTTGCGATCGCCAAACAATCAGAGCCGGGCTCGACAAGCGTTCGGCATTCTGGCGCGAATTCGAGTCCGGACGACGCATCGAGTACCGCTTGTTTGTCGTGCCGCACTCGTTTAATGAGTCAGGAATTTCGAACGTTTTATCGCCAACATCGTGGCACACTGTCCGCAACCGGATTCAAACACGCTGTCGCATTTTAATGGCAGCACCGATCGCATAGCAAGCTGTATTACTCGTCGGCGAGTCGTTCGATTGCACGAAAGTATAGCGGCAATAATCCTCTCGCCATCTCACTCTACAGATGCGTGTGACTTCTATATATATCTGGTAGATTATATATTTCCTCGAGTATTTTCCGATCGTCGTGATTTTTTTATCGTGACGCAAGCAGCGTGTCTCTCGGGTATCTTGGAGAGCCCGAGAGATGGATGCGTTACGACGTAAATTGAGTTCTAATAAAAATTGAAGTAATACTGATTGAAAGCTCGAGCGACACGAAAGCTAATTGGTTTAACCATTTTATATCGAACCAAGGCGCTCTCGATATAAAATATCGCCAAGTGGAAATTGACAGAAAGGTCGGTGTATCGGAAAATCCGACAGATAACTAGAAGAACTATCTTCTAGAAAATTGATTGAAGGTTGAAGTAGCTTTTGAAGTCGGATAAATTGTACTTGTTATTGGTTACCTTGACCCATATTTACTTTACTTATTATTAATAATAATTAGAATTATAAGCGCTTTTATTAGCGGTAAAATTTGGAATCTTAAGTAGAAGTTTATAAAAAATTGAATAGCCAATATATATCTCCCAAAATTTCTTTCAAAATTTAAAGGAAAGATTTTACTTTCGAGAAACAAAAAAAAAATCTCTGTGTGCATTCAATGGACACTAATACCCTCAGTCGCTTGTTACGGAGCGCCGTGATCCTTCGTATAAAATGGCGCATTGGTAGGGAGGGCAAATCCATGGGAGGCACGAATCCAGATACATTATCCGGCGCAACTATAACGGTCGAGCGGAGAACCGGCCAAATGGAGGCACGCGCCCTTGGTGGTCCCTCGTACCTTTCGTATATATATGCCCGGGTTCGTATATAACGCGCTCGCATTACGAGACTCTCCCCGCGGTCTTTCCTTCGATTCTCTTGGCTTCCCTCTGCACACGTCAGCCGCGCGGGGTGAACCGCGCGTATCGAGACACGAACCCTATATGACGGGGCTGACGGGCTAGCAACCCCCCGCGGCGTACCTCGGCCGACCACACCGTGTTCATTCTGTTAAAACAGCAGGACAGCGCGCGTCGCGATTACCGCAAGCGAGTTTCTGCGATATCACGTCGATAGAAACTGCGACGCACGCGTGGATTCTATTATTATCGCGCATTGCCGGATCGTACGCGGAAAATCCAAAGTTGGATATGTTGGGCGTTGGAATTTCATTAATGAACGCATACCTTTCTAGAAATCAAGAATTTAAACTGCGTAGAAGCTGTTTGTAAAAGTTTGTCGTTTTAACAGCGACCGGATTCTTTGATTATTAAAAGAAGCGCATCGTGTGATTGTACAATTAAGATACTATATTATAGGAATATTTTTTTACCAAACATACATTAGAATCTCGCTAACGAAGAATCAATATAGTCAAATATTTAAACTGTCCGTTTGATCCAATATTTAAGATATTTCAATATTTAAGACTGTTACAAGAATTCTGTACGATTCTTGTGCGTTCCTATATTGCAGCAAAAAATAATTTTTTTTACGGAACTGAAATTTATGATTAAAAATTATTATTACTATACAAAATAAAAAAAAGCATAAAAAATCTTAGTTATTTTGAAGAAGATTCATATGGCCGTATTAAATTACCTATTATCGAACATTTTATATATAAATACTTTAATCATAAAATTGTATTGCGCATTTGTAACAATTTTTTTTGTTTTTTTCTTTTATAATATATAAACAATTGACATTGTTCCATTAAAGAACATTAAAGAACAAATATCTAGCATATTAATCCATATTTATTTATAAATGTTATTAACACATACGTATACATATATGTGTTGTTTACGTATGCAGTATAATGGCAAGATCAATTTTTGATAAGCTGGTTGTAAACTCATTTTATTTTTCTTTATTTAACTCATTCCACTCATTCGCTATTTTTCCCAAAGAAATATTTACCAGAAAAATTGTGACAAATTTCGCTACGACATCGGTGGTCAATTTTAGACAGCTTTCTTCGCCGAGATTTGCGGCTCACGCTGTTAAAAAATACGATCGCTGCGTTAAACGCGCCCGACGTTTCTCCAATAAAATGCGGAAATGTTTCCTACGTGTTCGACAACGTCGCTCAACGAGCCTCAGGGAAACATCGTGAAATAACAACCGTGACAATGCTACATAACTGCAAAATGGATTAATGCATTCCTACAATTCCGTCAAATTTTTTTCCGTTGAAAAAAGAAAAGAAATTACAAAACTATTATTTCGTCTATTGTATTCGACATCACAAATGTGATAGCATGACAACTCTATCGTCATCGAGAAACTCGCATTATATGAATTCTTACGCGATTGTAATTATCATTTTGAAGAAATTTTATTGACAATTAAATTGTCAATAAAATTTCTATGATGATTAAATTATCATAATTGTTCAGCTAACTTTTATAAATTATTAATTAACATAAACTTATTTTAGCGTTCTCTCTCTCTCTCTCTCCCTCTCTCTCTCTCTCTCTCTCTCTCTCTCTCTCTCTCTTTCTCTCTCTCTCCCTCTCTTCGTGTCAAAGAAATATTTTAAATTTTATTACGCAATATTGCTCCATTGATTAAATTAAGTGATACGAATATTGATTAAATTAAGCGATATGAATATTATGAGTTAAAAAAATCACTCGCATTTGAAATTGAAAAATGTATCATGATATTCATTACATATTCTAAATTAACAGCAATTTTCTATAACCGGCAGTAGAAAAAGGCATAGAGAAAGACTCGGTTATATTCATAGATTGTTGCATATCCATATCCGTTTCCGTATCTTCAGATTGCGTAGGATCTAGCAAAAATAACGATCTAATATAATCGTAATGTTGACGCAAATATCGACGCGATTGCAACGGCACGGTTAATAAGCACCTTCGATACAACGCTATGGTGTTGCGTTAATTGAAACGTGACATCGCGCAATACTTAAAGCTGTGCGTGAACCATCATTTTCCAAGCATTGGTCAATTGCATTTTATCTGTGTAGTTCAATTACTACTGCACAACTTTGTGAGAATATTCGTTGTTACTGTTTGCAATATCTATTTGATAATATCGCCCTCTCGTGTAATATTAATTGATACTTGGATTACATTCTCATTAATTACACCCAAATGTATCACGTGACCTATAAAAGATTTTACCGTTTCTTTCGCTGCATTGCACATCGCAATCCGTACAAGCCAGCTGTGTCCAGCAGTTGTTTTGTTTAATCAGAGAAGAGGAGAATCTTTGCACAGTGCACCTTACCGTCTGTTGGCTTATCTCTCCGGCTTTCATCCTTCAGTATCTCTTTTTAGTTTTTTTTTCTTTGTCATCTTTTTTTTGCCTCGCTGGACGAGAAACGCAAAACCCGGGATAGGATATACACAGACTTATAAAAGAATCCATTCCAGTTAGCTAAACACAGCATAGGTCGATTGTCCTTTTGCCGACTTTATTGTTCTTTCTTAGAGTTTTTAAAAACCATTAAATAAAATTATATTTAAAATAATGATATAAACTAGGAAACAAGTCAATCAACTCGTTTATTTTAATTTATTTGGATTCAGTATCTTTTTTCATGCATATATATTATAAAATAAAATAGAATATCTTCTCTCGTCTCTTCTTTAAAAGATATTGTAAAAGTTTGAAGAGAGAGAATATATTAGTATAATTTAATATAATTGTGTTATACCTATAAAAGGATAATTAGTTGTACAATTAGTTGATACATTATGAATGATATCGATTTATATTTGAATATTTGAAGACTTTCCAGATTGTTTTCACGTGTCGAGCATGCCAATTATGTTCTATCTATAAATCTATTTCTGATTAATATTTGTTTATATTTAAAAAACACCGCTCTAGTTTCGCGTCAAAGGGCGAGGAAGGAAATACAATGCAAGAATCATACTCTACGTGGAATTTGCAATCGCGGCGGCGACATCCGGCGGAATCCTGCTCCATTGAAACCTACCTATGTATGACAGCCGGGAGTTATCGCCCATGTGAATCAGGCTCATAAATTTTTTTCCACGTTTGTCCGCGACGTGCACGTTCTCCTCGGCCCGAACTTTTCTCTCATGCGCGTGAGAAAGCCTCGCCTCACATGATAGAGAGAAAGAGAGACGGAGAAAGAGAGAGAGAGAGAGAGAGCCGGTACAGCGGTCTCTCATTTTCCTCAGTTTCCGGCAAGCGTGTTCGCGAGGCCCCTTCGGGATTCAGAATATGTGCGGGAGAGCAGTCCTGTGAGCCACCCCCCTCATCGCTCACCCACCCTTCGTGTACCGCCCGCCGTCGTCCCCGAACCACCTTCGTGTCGCCTCGTGTGCCCCGAAATGACCAACGTGACATGTTACGGGCACAAAGGAAAACTTTCATCTACCACCCGCCACGGAAACAAGGTCGCCTCGCCGGCCATGCTGTCGCGACGCGAGAAGAAAAGAGCGGAAGGTTTATTTCTCAGAAGGGAGCACGCCAAGATTTATGTCGGCTCTCGCCTACTGACGGCACTCGCGGTTTCTCCACGGCGTAGAACAGCAGCCGTCGACTTACGACAACAAACAATACTGATTTATGTTTTTCTGCTAATTGTTTTTTAGTTCAATATCCGCGAGAGAACTTATATCGATGCGTCTGCTCGATTTATCGGTTTCACGCTTTCGCGTCGCTAAACAGAAAATTAATCTCTACATCCTGCACAACGAGAAAGCGTAGCGAAACTTGTTATTCTGCGAGCAATGCTATCAGATTTAAATCTGCGACAAAAAAAAAATTTATTTTCTGTTTTAAAAAAATTTGATTTAAAAGGAATGCAATAATATAATATAGAATTTTGTAATTTTATATTACATATTTCACACACATATAACAAAGTTATACACAAGAACCTATTAGTTTATTGATTATATCATATATGTGTTTAATGGACTCGTAAAGAGATCATGGGATATTTTCGACAGAATAAAATTCGTTCTCGCGTCAATCGTCGAATTCAAACGTTTTCCGGGCAGTTTAAAGCGACAGGTACCGTGCATTGTGCACCGCATTGCAGCTTTGCAACTGCATGCACTCTCCCGATGCTTTTATGCATGTATGTGCATGTATACGGACATGCTGTTGCGGGCATCGAAAGGTCCTTACCACTCGCGGATCTTTGGTACTCGTTCAATGCCAGCCAGCGAGCGAACGAGCGAACGAGCGAGCGAGCGAGCCGTAAAACGGTTCTACGACGACTTTTCTCGATATCGATCTCGCTGCGAATGGAATCGCCGGACTGGGAAGTTTCTTTAATGCTGTTTGAGAGCTGGCACGCTTCTGGGTACGATTCGGTAATTTAATCTCTCGCTGCAAACGCCTGACATACGGACGCTTCTGTTTTAATTAACGCACGCTTACTTCATGTTTGAACAAGAAAAGTACTTAAGAATATCTGTTTGAAAAATATTTGTATCAAAATATATACATCAGATATATTAAAGATAGTCGCTACAAATTATTGTGAAAATTTCTATTAAAATGAATGGCTATCAGCAAGTTCATTTTGAAAATAGTACAGAAATTTACATTTTAAGTAATGGGGCTTATTATCATAAACAAATATTCTTACATCTGGGCATTTATAAAACAAGGCATCGAGCAACATGCACAAGAAAGAACTCTTCTTCACGATGATATCTAATATAATTTCGCATTAATATCTGCGAGAATTAGGCAGTTTATATACAGTGCGAGGATTGATGACCCCGTTACTGAAATTTATCTCGACTGCAGATGCACATACAAAATTACGTGCGCATTCGCAAAGCAACTCGTCGGTGCCCCTGGGCCTAGTGTGCCGAGCAATAGGTCGAAGCTCCTAATTAAAGATAAATAATCGCACACGCGCGACCGATGCGCGTGTATGAGACTACGGGGACCCCGCTTCGCCCTGATTCGGCACTACCCCCCTTAGGGCAAATGTATCCTACGACCACACATAGAGGCAAATTGCGCTTATGGCCGGAAATTTCTAGAAATACTCAACTCTGAGTCCAATATGATATGTGATAGTATCTTTTTTGTTATAATTATCTCTACTATATTATACAATTATATGTATATTAATATATGATTTCGTGGCATTTGGTCTTTGTATAATTTCGAACACTAATATACTTTATATTATTTGTAACTGAAAATATATGTATATATACATATATAGTTACATTAAAATGATTGTCGGTTTATAAAAGCAACAGAAAAAAAAAACTTCGGTATTGATAGTATTCACTTGCAGCTTTTTGGCATTGTTCTCGTTATCGTAACCACGAAAAGTCATCAAAGTATTGTCGTCAAATGAGATTTCAAATCGAGCTTTGATTCGCGCGATTTCGCGAGAGAGTGTGCGCGTGCAAGCTTTTTGCATTGACGCAAGCGCGTTTCCGTGTTGCACCGGAAAAAAAAAAGCGGTTTGTATTCTCGACCGGGTACCGTGTCGGAAAAGCGGGTTTTTTTTCTCGTCCATCCTCATCTCCTCTATTCGCACCATCGAGCTATTTTTCCAGGTGAATTTTCGCCGGTTTCGTCAGCTGGCGCGCGACTGGTTATCGGTGGTCGGTGCCGCTCAAACAGCCGGCGACCGGTTTCAATTTGCAGGTCGGATTATTTCGTGCTTCCCAAACGCGGCGGCTGCCTGCTCTCGCCGGCAATTCGCAATTTCCTGCCAATTCTGCTATCTCGTGCTGCGTGCTGCCCGCCGCGCAACGCTGGGCGTATGGTAACGTCACATTTTGTCCGCCCTTCGTTTAAGAGCGGAGTGTAGGGCGTCAATTCTACGGAAAGAGTGGGAGAAGGGCATTCACATCGCTACCCGATGCAACCTAATCGCAGCAACAAATTCAGTGAATACAGTTTGCGGTGACGCTTTTGAGTAACTACAATCCACAAACAGTAAAGAAGTGAATTACGATGAAATGTTGATAACTCGTGAAGTCTAATGTATACGTAAGTGATAAAGCTGAAGAGCAATCGAAGATTTATCTTTTTAAAAAAACAATTTGCAAAGATTCAAAATTGTGAATAATTTTTTATAATAAATAAGTATTAATTTTATATGGTATGTGTAAATTAAATAATGTAAATTTAGTCATGTATTGAAATTTTTATATATAAGTAACATAGATCTCCCCTTATTATTCTAATAGTTAAAAATTACTTGCATAAAATTTCAATGATTTTCTCATTAACGCGTGGCTGCAACTTTATCGCACTTCTTTCCGCTTCTCAGATACAAAAATATTAATGAAATACTTTCTTTTAATAACTCTTGCATGATATTAGGTGCGTCTCGCTCATTGAAGTAGTCTCGCCTACTACAACTCGAGACACATGAATGAACCGGAGAATGCTCAGAGGACGATTATAGGTCTCTCGTGATGCTCACACGCGTACACATGCGAATATGCATATGAATGCCCCGAGAGGCACAGATATATCCCCTACCAATATATTCGTCTGGCTGTGTCTACTCAGTCGAGAGATAAACCTTATAACTTTCCATGATGAGCTTAGTCTCGTGAAACGAGTCTTGTTTTCCGATATAATGTCGAAATCGTAGATAGTCGACAGTAGATGTTCGAAAAGCAATTCGAAGTGATTTATGTTTGACAGTTGTTACATAATTCTGTATACGTTATCGTTCTATAAAAGCGATTTTGATGAAACACATCTCTTCTATATTTGCTATGAATTTTGTTATAAAATAACCAATCTATTGATATTTTTCGCGTAGATTTATTGCATAATATACGTGTATACATATTGCATAATATACGTTGTACACATATTGCATAATATACGTGTGTGTACACATATACATATATCTCTATGTTCGTATTTTGCTATTTATTACGATGTCGTTATTTTTTACAATTTTTTACATCGTAATGATTTTATAACGACTTAAAAAATATGACATGCCTCCTTATATAAATATTATAAAAATTGTGAGATTGAAACTGTTCTATTTAAAATACCACTATGCAAAATTGTAAAATATCGTCAAGATGTAGCCAATTGCATCTCGCATCGATACGTCCAGGGACACATAAAACGAAGAATCGATACCAATTAAAACAGATGCATAGCGCCGGCTTCACGCATTGATTACGGAAATGCTCGATGCAAAAATATTTGCCTCCCGGGAGCGACATGGCGCATCATCCAGAAAATGCATGAGGATAAAAGTTCAGCGCGGGCTTTTAACCCTCGCTTTATCGGAAAAGTTTTCCGGCCTTTATTTACCACGAGCTGCGCGCTTTGACCCCGTTTTTCCCTACGTTCTATAATATAGTTAGAAATGAAGTTACGCTTAACCCTAGCAATATCATGAGAGTGAAGGGAGCTCAGCAGCCCATAATTAAATATTCTCTTCATTTAATATAATATAAAAGAATGTGAAAAACATAATTGTGTTGTCAGTAACATCCTTTCGAGAAAAGCGGTAAAAAAATGCTTGGCTGCAAATATAATATCTGATGCAAAAGTTACACTAACTGCGTTTCATAGACTTGAATCGTTAATATATGAGATAAAAAATACTGTAACATTTTTTTAATTAAAACTATTGTTAAATTAGAACAAAATTTATCGTAAAATTGTACAAATAACGCAAATGGATATAGACGCAGATATAATGCGACAGAAATAAGAGTTTACTTTCTTTAGTCTCTTGCTAGACATTGTTACGGATATCCGATCAAAATAATAAATAATTACTTCACGTGTCGTTGCTTTCGATTCGTCAGGCGAGAATCTGCGTTTCGCTCGATCGTCAATCAATTGACGATATAACAGTCTAGCGCCGACGCTGCGTGATCGTAGTCTTTTTTCATTTGGCGGATGTTAATCAGCACGTTTTGCATCGAGGCATAATTTTGCATTTCTCCTTGGAGAATGAACGATAGTTTATTTGTAATCGTCATAAAGATTAATCGATCTACGCGTGAACAATAATCTGCGAAATCACAAATGTGTGAGGGCTCATTAAATAATGAAAACATGTCAGACAAAAATAGTAGTTGAGTTTTAAGATTAAATTATGAAACTATGTTTTTATATAAATTGTTACTTTCTATATTGTTTGCTCTAGTAAATACATCTATCTTGGAGATATGCATATATAAATAAATACATAGATAAATCTCTAAATAAAATATACAGGGTGTCCGGAGTCAACCGCATCACCCGTCGTGTGCAGGTAGAGGCAGTTAAACTGAGTAGGAAAGTCCTGTACCGTTTTACGATTTTCGCAATAATTAATAAGAAATTAAATAAAAAAGAGCGGCCAATCCGTGCGAGTAAAAGCGCACGGCGAGAAGAAACCGCCTACTGTTTACGTGATTCTTGTCGCGCGGCGAAAATAAAAGCCTAATGTTTACGCGGTTGCTACGCATGCGACAAAGCGGGGAGGAGCACTCTACAAAGGACAATGGATAAATATGAGCAATGCATAAAATTGGACCCCCGCGTGGGCTGTCTCTTCTCGCCGCGCGCTTGAACTCGCGCGTATTGGCCGATCTTGTTTAATTTATTTCTCATTAATTATTGCGAAGATCGCAAAACGGTAGAGGACTTTCTTACTCGGTTTAACCTGCTCTATCAGCACACGACGGGTGATGCGATTGACTCCGGACACCCTGTATAAGATCTATTTTTATCTTATGATTTATTTTATCTACATATAGAATATTTTATAGAATATTTTCAAACCAGCTAATTTTTTCCATTGCGTGTTGATTATCATAAAATATCGCAATTCGTATTTTTATATCAAATAAATCTCATTATATTTCTTTGCGCCGCCAAGTATCCGGCATTCGTTGTCGAAGGTATTGAAGCACCTACCGATCTATATATTCCCGTTATCTCGTCCCGTTATTACCGCCTCATATTTCCGACGATCAAGAAACGCGAAAGAATTCCCATTGTATCTGGATTCCCGTCCTTCTCAATTTCCGCTTGTAAAGCACGGACGTAGCGCGAGACTTAATGGAATTCCTTCTTATGTGTTACAGGTAAGAGCGGACGATTTGCACCAAGAGCTGAATATTTCCCCGCGCTATTTCCCACAACGTCGTTCGTCGGGCTGGGAGCATTTCAGGTAGGGTGGTTACTCGTTTGCGGGTTTCTGTAGTGGTGATGACAAAGAGAGAACGAGGAAGGGAGAGAAGTATCACCGAGACAACGGCCGGAACGTGGAACGTTCTAGCAGATATCCCGGCAGCCACCTTTATTTCTAATTGCGTCTCGACTTAATGGAACGTGTTTGGCCAGCCGGCGCGCAATCTCGGACGCGATTCCGCACCGAAATTAAGCACGCGAGCCGCCGCCGCCCCCCTTTTCACGTCCACGTGGAAAGCTGTCCCGCCGATGGTGGTCCGCGGCTGGTCGCCGGTATTCCCGTCGCGTACGTATCACGAGCGTGATCGTAAACACGCGAGCAAGATTGCATGACCCCCGTGTATGCGCTCGCTCGTTCTCTCGAGAGAGAGAGGCCGGCAGCTTTTCTCAAAGGGACAGAAATTCATCCCGCCGCCGCGATACGCTTCGTTGTTCCCCGGAGCGGTTCCTCTTTACATTAACGCGAAACGCCCTCCTCGTTCCTCGTGTATTTTGTGTCGATGCCGTGGCAATGCAATATAACGTTGCTTGCGAAATCGCTTTTCAGCCGGGTACTTTTTGCGTAAACACGTAGACCTTTTCCGAGGGATCATTATGTGGCGGGCTCTCTCTTTAATGCGAGCGCTTGTATTCTCAATGTTTAGGAATAAAACGTGCGTAAATATTTATTTGAAATAGATTGTGGTGCAATGAAATATGAAATTGGTCATTATGCTCTCTTGCTGATTTCGCGTATATCGCATTTCTAATGAAAAAAATTCAACTTGTTGAATTCAAGAATTAATTTTTGCGTCTATCTATTTTTTTTTATTTTTATAGTATATGTTGCTTACATATAAAGTTTTAATAAAAATAATCCTTTTTTTTATTAAAAATTACATAGAATACTTCATGTATTTTTGTTGTTTTATTATATATTTTTGTCTTTATGTATAAGCTTAATTAATAAAATTAGTAATAATATTTTACTTTTTTTTTGCTACGGAATGCGACTATATCCACAATTATTTCCTCGATTATTCTTGCGAAAACAAGAGTATTCAATGTTGACATATATTATTATCTTGCACACGATGAGCGAAAATGACACGTAACACTTTAATTGAACGACTGCTTAATAATAGCTACGCTTTAATTGTTCTGGCTCTCAGAGGAAGCACGAAAGACGAGAAATTCGTAAGATTTCTGCTTCGTAATTAACAAACATGCTATAATGATGATCTTTGATTTAGTGATTGAGGGGCACGTCGGTTCCTAGTGTCTGTAATTACCGCCTGTTCTACCGTGTGTTATAATTTATTTTGCAGCATATACTCTTTTCGCTGCGTCTCTTGATTTCCACTGTATTTCATATCGATGATTTCAAAGGTGTTCATCTCTTCGAAGTATACAGATACCGTTGATGTAGCGTATAACGTGTAAAAGTGTGGAAACATCGTAATGGCATACTATAAAAATAAAAAAAGAAAAGAAAACCAACACCGTTCGCCCCTTTTTGATACCGGGACCTTTCCGTACCTTCGTGACGCGGCGGGTTCATAAATCATTGCACCTACAGAATTTTTTCGCAAAAAACATCGCAAGAGCAACGGCGGCACCGCCGCCGATAGCTAAAGTATCGATCGATCTTACGAGATTCCTCGGTAGAAACCTGGTCCTGCACACAAAAGCGACGGTCTAAAAGGAGAAGCACGACGGGCGTAATTTCCACTCACAGTACGCAAAGCCAAAGTTCGCGGCGTTTGTTGTTACTTTTTGGCGGTCCTGCAATTTGTTTCCCTGACTCCCGTTAACCCTGTCACCCCGGCAAAAGAGGCGAGCAAAAACTCCTTATCTCGGCGTAATGGCGAGAAACTTTGTGCCTCGTTAAACCGCCACGGATGCACGCCTGCATGCTGCGCGCGGATGAATGCACACGTTCGTGCGAGAGTTAGTTGCGTGGCCCTTTGATGCCGCCCACAGCGTCGGAAAATAAACCGCCGGGTGCCTTGCGATGATGCCCCGTTCATGCCGATCACCCTCCGGTGCTCTTAGGGCGCACGGGTTATTTAGATTAAAAACGTGGAACTGACCTCGTTAGATCGTAACCATCTCTGCCGGGCATTGAACGCCCTACATAGCTGCATTACTGCAGGAACGGCTGCGTGTTTACAGTCTCGCGATAAATAGGAGAAAATTAAAAATATAATCTGAGCCAAGAGAGTGTTCATTCTTCTTTTATATATTATCATTATATAAGTTTCAATACTTTTAATACACGCGTTACATTTATTTCTTTTTTATTTCTTGCTTAATTAAATAGGGATAATTTAAACTTATCGATATATTTTTTAAACCATGTATTCTATATGAACTATTGAATTGTGAATTTATTATTACTTTAATTATATTTTGAGAATGTGTTGTGTGAATATGTTGAAAATGTTCTATAAAATATTAGATTTAATCTATTTATATGCCGTTATATATAGAAAACTTGTTAATTTTTTTATTAGCTCTTGATATTATTTTTTTGTAAAAGGATTATTTTTGTAGAAGGAAAAATCTAAGAGAACAACATTCCTCTGTTACCTCAGCACAAACGAGTATAAATACCGAGTCTGTGGTGGATTCGTATAAACGTAGACAATACTTGCTACGTCGTATTTTTCTCCTTCGGTCCGTTTAACTGAAATCCACAATCTCCGCGCGCGGGTTTTAATTGCTTTAAAGATTGCAGCATGACATAGTAGGCATACCAAACGAATTATTGTGCTTTTCTCTGTTTGCAAATGTATGTTATTTGCCACGTATGTTCAATGACAAATACAATACAATAGTTTTGAATGAAGCCCAGCAAGTCTAAAGCATTTCCATTCAACATTATATTTGTAATAATTTTTAATTTCTTGATCGGTATTTATTTCGCTAATTATGGTAGTATCCATTTCAATGTTATATCTTATTGCTGTTTATACAGTTTATACTGTGTATATAGAAAGGGACTGCAAAATCGGTCGAAATCCTGAACGAAAACGTTTAGAATTCACATGAAATCACCGAAACGCCGCGGTGCACTGCAATAATACCGAATGACCCGGGGAATCGATTTTCGATTTGTTTATCTTCCAGTCACAGTGTGTTGTATGCACGTATGCGCGACACGGCGAGCCGGAGAACGCTAAGGGATCCCTTTCCAGGAGACTGCGCGCCGGGAAAAACACTCGTCGGGTTTACGCCGTGAAAAAGCACGACGGGGCTCGGCGTGGAAGCTTTACGAAGCTAATCGATGCTAACGATGCTTTAATCGTACTGCCGCCGCCGCTTGCCGACTCACGTTTTACTCCGCTCTCGAGCTCGTGCGCTCGAGAATTTTGGCACGAGGAATGAGATCCAGCTCGAATTACCGGATACATCGATCCGGCTCGCCGCTCCAAATAACCGGGGCGAAAGTATAGTTTTTTTTGCCTCTCTTCTCTCTCTCTCTCTCTCTCTCTCTGCTCTCTCGTTCCCTTCGGTTGTTCCACCGGCTACGATTAATTAAAGCGCGCGCGGGGGCTGAAATCCAGCGAGATCGGCCGAGCGACTTCGCTCGGCCGATAAGCGTCGTCGCTTATTTTTTCCAGAAAAATATTCATCGCGCGCGATATTTCCAATAATTCGGCCGACTCTTCTTATTTGTATTTGTCGTATAAATATGTATAAAACTCGCAGATTCTACCGTGATATATCACCGACGCGAAAGTATTATGAAAGTCACCCGAGATCGCTTGGGCAGCAAGCATTTGTTTGAGCTCATCTTGTTTTTATTGACATTTAATCGACGTTAATACCTGGGATTCATTATCGGGAATTAAAGCGAATCAACGCCATATTTATGTCGCGGAGTCCGTTTATACGCCCCGAGAAAAATTCAACGGATATTTCGACGAGGTCTTTCAAAAGCATCGAGTGTTGCATCTCGCATAAACGGCTTCCACCTTTTCCCTCTGTTATCCTCGTTAAGCTCGCATAATTATACGACTTTGTTCGCGCGTATGAACGATATCGTGAATGCTGTGTGCCGAGCAGCGCTAATGACAGTAATAACGGATGTAACGAGTTTAAACAATTCCGTATCACCAAGTAGCGTCGACCTGCTCTCGTCTCTGCTATTTTTTTCGCAGGGACAAAACCTGTTACATCTACACAGCTAGCGTTATCGGTTATACTAATAATTGTATAGACATACAGCGCCGCTGTTTATTCAATTGTTTCACAGAATAAAACAATTGCTTTGCAAAATATTTTATAAATTTTGTAAACGTATAAAATCAATAATTGAAATGAAATATAACAATTTCGCTTTTTTGTCAATATATTACAGTCTTCTATGTTTCGCCTTTCATTTATTCGTCATTTTAATGGCGGAAAACGAAATTATTTGAAAGTTTATTTCGGTGTTTTGAGAGAGAGAGAGAGAGAGAGAGAGAGAGAGAGAGAGAGAAATGTTCATAATTAAAAATTAAATATAATTGATACAATTGATACAATTAAAAATGTCTTTGTAAAAAATTATTTAAGTTACGTGAAAAATTATCACATTTAGTTAATTTTAAAGCGTTATAAATTCTAAAATTGTTCTGGAAAATATATTAATTAGATTTTCCTAATTCTTTATAATAACCTCAGAATTATATATTTGATAGCCGAAATAGTATTTAAAAAGAAATTAAAAACAAAAATTTGTACATAAATCATTTTTCTTATTAGATTATAAATGCTTAATATAAAATATAAAACAAAAAATTTATTTTTACATTAATTAAAATCTTATTTAAAATCTTCAGTTAATTTTATGAAACAAATATATCATTTTATTATAGAAATAAATATAACAAATACATATTTTTTATTAGAGACATTAAATAAGTGATTAAAATAATTATCTTATTATAAAGATAGTAAAATATTTGTAAAAATATTGTTTTCACGAATTTATTTTTACATTTATTTATTTTTTATGATGTACGTTTCTTACATCTTTATTCATGTTTTATTAAATCATGTTTTTGTAAATTAGCATTAAAATGATTGTTGTTTTTTAAATAAATGTGTATTAATTTTTTTCATTTTTCTAATTATATTTTTTCATTACATAACATTTAAAATATTTGAAATTTTGAAAGTATTATTTCCATAATTTCATAATTTTTTAATTATAGCATTCCGGATAAATATATTTATATCCATCATATCTTCACGGAAAATAAATTTTTAAATAATATTTTATTTGAACGAAACTGATACATCGGCTATTGTATTATCGTAAATATCGGCGGGATTCAAATGTAACAGAGGACGGAAGTTCGTGGTTGGAATTTACAAGAAGTGTGAAGATTATTATACTATTACGACATACATGCACGTTATTTAAATTTCTATTTATTTTTAATAGCCTGTGTATGTGCATCTGAAATGTGCCCATTACTCGAATGTGCTGAACATTTCGTTTACATGTGAAATCTGACTGAGAACGATAAAAAAGAAATCTCCTCGCGTTTGCATGCGGTCGAGATTATTCGTCGCGGAGAGCGAATGAAGTACGTAACCCGGTTGAAAAACTCGTAAACATCGTCCACCCTCTGGCCCGCGAAACTGCGCGGATGCGCAACGGTCCGGGTCCATGGCATAAACCAGCGTTGTCTCCGCGAAACCGGCGCAAATTTTTCTCACTTTGCGAGTTGGCCCGTAAATAATACCAGAGCGAGGTCCTTCGCGCCCGCACACTCGAGCAATCTCCGTCCTCTCCATCCACCACGTGTATATTCCTCCTCGCAACCTCGGGTGCAACTTCTTTTCCTCCTTCTACCGCTTTTCCTCGTCCTCCAGTAGAAAGTCTGGCGACATACTCGTGGAACCGCATCGTAATCCTCGACACTCGTAAGTTCCAGACGACTCCGCGGACTCCCGTCCTACGTTACAATTTGCCACGAGCCGCAGTGAGAGCGCGTGAATCCCGTCGATATTTACGGTAATGCGATAGCCGGTGTATCAGTCGTGATATTACTTGGGGGCAAGCTGGTAAATCGCGACTTGTAGAGATAAATTGAGATATCAAGGTCGGCAACGAGTTGCTGACTGGAGAAAATTCCAGGTTTTTGCGCAAAGAATGTAATCGATCTTCGAGTATAAATGTGCATACGAAAAATAATGCACTTTTGAAAAAAGACTATCGATTTATACGAAGAAAAAGAGGGAAAGTATTTATTTGCATCATAATAAGAATTTGTATACTTATTATTTGATAGGTTTAATAAATAACCTTATTTGAAAATTATATTTGCGCGATGCTTTAAATATACATATATGTTTATAAAAGAGTGATATCATAATACATGATTAAGATCGATTAAGGTCGATATAATTACGTCTTTGCATAACACAATATACGTATGTATGTATATAAATGTCGTGGAGAATAATTATGTAATCACAAGAGCGTGACGAGGTGTATGTAATTGAAAGTGAAGGCTTGCTGACAGACTAACACGATATAATAGCGATATTAATGTGCTAGTTTATAATGATAAATATACATATATAAATTTAGTTGTATATGCAAGTCTTTGTTCACAATTGTTATGATCATATAATAAACAAAAATTTTAAATATTATGTCACGTCAAAATAATTATTGTGCAAAACGGACGTATTAAAATTGTATTTTTACTGACTTAGATTCATTGTTTTATGCAACGGTTCATATATAAAATTCAAGTTGGTAAAATATCAAGCTTTTCTTACCATATCGCTGGAAAATATCTCGCGTAGCGTCAGAAGGTCTTAAGAGTTTCGGCGATTCACTACAATTTCGCTTCGTGCGCAATCGAAATAAATCATCTCTCGCGCGCTCATTTCCCCCCAAAATTTCCAACGCTTACCTCACCTTGTTGGAACAAGAGCGAACGTCGGAGATCGTCGTTACGCGCGCCATTTGCAGTCTCGCGCGCACGCGAAACTGCACTTTCCCCTCGCTCGATGCACCTCTTTTTCCCCCCGCCGAGATTGTTTCCTAAGAGATTCTCGTCGCTTCTCCTCGCTTTCCATTTTGCCGCGAAAACTTGTAATTTCAGCTCACGTTGACAAATGAGAGGGGGAAACGCGAGCGGTCCGGACCCGCCCAAACGTAATTTCAATCAGCTGTTTGCGTACACGCGCCCGGATCGCATATTTCCGACACGGTCGGTGGATCAACACGGCCGGTGCGCGTCGCGTCGTATGCACTCGCGATGCATTTTTCATGGCAGCGACGTGGGGTAGCACCGGAAACGATGGAGGCCTGCGGCCTCTGGATTATCCATCGCTGACGGATGGATGCCTGGCGTCCAACTGGCTTGATTGGTGTCGGTCGTGTCCGCGCGTCGAGATTCCGCGGACGAGCAAATATTTTATAAGCGCGCAGGTAATTGACACAGCCCTCCCTGGATTCCCATTTTCGTGGATCCGCTGGAATTTCGCGTCGGCTTATCGTCGCATGCGTCGCGGATCTCGTTGCGCGGTGAATTTTTCTCCCCCGGCTTTCATCTCGAATTCGAAACACATTACTGTTAAAGTAACATCGTAATGTATTAGAAATCGCAGGTTTGCATCTCAACCTCTGCAGGTTGTATATATGTATATCGCATTTGATGATGCGTCGTAAAAGAATTTCTTCTTTTTTTTTTCAATTTAAACTATATTTCTCCTAATCTTTTTCTTATTTTCTTTACATACTTCTTCGGTTTATTGTGCATATTGAAAATGTAATTACAGTTAACATTTTCACACAAATGCACATACTGGTAAATGTATTTTTAATGTGAGCCAACCGCGATGTAACTAGCCATTGCCTGCTAATGACATTCTAATTAAAATTATACCGCAACAAGGTTCCTTGTTCGGCGCGTAATACATCGTTCGCGTAACCATCTTTGGCCAGCAACAGGAGTCCTAATGCTTGCCTAGACGCGCCGCCGTTCACGAGCTATGCACTGCACCATTTCCGCAGAAATGCTGCCATTACGTACATCTGGCTACATTCGAGCAGTAGCTACATCCAGTACCACGTCTGGAAATTGACATCGGGTTAAACATAGCCACGATATGCTGTGGATTCTCCCTCTCCAGTCCGAAAAGTTACACTATTTGCATTACAGATCTCGATATTGTTTTGTGATGTAAAACATTTTCCATACATATTTTTAATTGAGATGTCACACGAAGAAACCAAACGGTAATATTCTGGGAAAATTATTTAAAAAAATAGAACAAATATTACGCGCGCGTGCACGAGACGAATTTAAGTGAAAAGCAGAAAGGCGACAATTTTAAATTTTCTAAAACAGGCAATACATTAGCTCTTTTAATATTTTTTCCCTTTCTGTAAAACTTTATTAGCCAAATAATTATCTGTATATTCAATAACTTAAATAATTATTTTTATGATTAAAGTATTTCTCTTTTTAAATGTTGATTAATGTGAGAATCTCTAAATAATATGGAATCTTATACTCTTCTCGGCGGAATGTAAAGGACACAATCGATTACGATGTTTCCTCATCAATTGACGCGACAGTTCCAAGTGATTTCACACCGATCTGATAATTTGAGTGAACACGCATGCGCCCTTTGAAGACAATTCCGTGCAAACTCACGCGATGTGTCGAACGTTTCCGTTTCTTTCTTTCTAGCAACGGATGATCGGAATGGTCGAAAATACGTTTCCCGGCCTTGTCCTCTCGCTTTTGTTCCTGAACGATTCCGCTTTTCTTCGAATCGGGTAGAAGACGAAGTACTAAGAGCCACGCGAATTCCTTCTAGCTTTCGTTTCCCGATCTTGCTTTAGTTCGTATCTCGGTGATCCAGGAGGTTGCGCCGATGGCGTCGCTGGAAGGATCCGGAAGTCCCTTCGCGTGAGGGAGGCGAGGATGAATTTCCAGGTCAAGAAATCCGAAATCGCTATCGTCTTAGGAACAGAGGGCTAAGGATTACAGATTCAACGGACCCCACTGAATCCGTATCTTCCGCTTTAGCTTAAACTTTGAAGGCAAAGAGCTTCCGGCGTACGACGTAATTCGGGATGTATTTGAGTTATTAGTTGTAAATTGCGCGTGAAATCACTGGCGTGTCTAATCTTTGCTTAGGATGATGAATTATCATAATTAGAATTCACATGAATATACGCGTGAAAAGCACATACACACACACATATGTATATATATATATATATATATATATATATATATATATATATATATGTGTATGCATATAATATTGTGTACAAATTCTCAATGAAATTTTGTATTTATATCGAAAAGTTTTGCTTATTGTAAATCGTAGATACATAAAATAATGAAGCGCACATGTAATGTTTCTCGTCAGAAGCAATTTTCAATAAGATGTTTAAATCCTATATCCAGTTCTGCGTCATTTACGTTTTCAGGAAAGTCAAGAGAACCTTAGGAAGCTTTAAGGGATTTCGGATTAGATTTAATAGTTCCATGTAAATTGTATGGTAGCCTCCAGTTTAAGATACATCTAAGGATATCTCGGCGTAAGCATCTCATGTTTAGATAAAACCCGTAATAGAGCTGATTAACGAAGACTTGATTCTCCGTATCTTCTGAGAGATTGATATATAGCGGAGATTATAAATAACCTTGTTTTATCTTATACATAAATTAGGCGAAATTATTCTAATTATTTATCAATACATCCATGACAAATATTTATTCCTTGATATAAAGTAATGTTTTCATAGAATAGATAATTATACACGGAAAGTTGTTCACTCTCGGAACAATATAATGAACTAATTAGAACAATGTCATGGCAAATGAAATCGTGTTGGTACATTTTCTTCGTTCATCAAAAAAATTGCTTTAGTGAATATTTTAATGCTGCTCTTTATTCTAATCATTTATCTGAAAAAAACTGCAGTTATATCGTGATGAGTTTATATTTACAAATCGTCGAAGTAAAGTGTCACATCTAATCTAAGATTATGCAAGAATTCTCAAATGAACGTGGATCTAAAGTTCCGATTTCATTAATATGTGTGCGTGTGCGTAAAGCTTTGCGTACATAATTTTGTTGGTGAACGTAGCGTTAGCTAAGTCTCTCATTGACGTGTTAGTTACTACCGGATGTGATATCATTCACCACCTCCGTGCTGAGTCTTATGCACTGTTCCTCATGCTGGGACTAAGTGTAGAACCATCCCCTTGTCTCGCCAACCAAGCTTCGAAATCCCATCTCAAAGTTACTAGCTTGCCTGCTTCAATAATGTTTGACTGTTAGTAGTTTCGTGGCGTTTAAGTAACTATCAGGACTTTACCCTTTATTTTTCTCAGTCCTAAATTAACCGCTAGTCAATTAGTTTTTTATAAGATAAGATTTTTTAATAGGATTTATCAAATTAAATATATAATTTTGCAGTAAAAAATTATTTCAAAAGAAGTTATACAATCGTAATAAAATCATTGTTTAAATTATAATAGAAAGCCCCTAACATTTTTTTATACTTTACGAAACATCTAATAAAAGTTGATATAATAATATATGTATATTTTTATAAATCTTAAGCAATTTTTAACAAAGAAAAAATTATACTATAATTTTATTTTTAATACAAAATAATTGAATATGTGATTTATGATTATAATATACATGTCATTTATGCAATCGTATGTCTCAATTTTATCATAACCACTTTCTTTTTCGAATGTTCGAAACAATTAAGATGCTCGATCCTTTCCCGCATTTATCAATACATCGGCGATTACTTCGGTTTCTCTTCGAGAAACACCCGCGATAATTCACAAGTCAAGATTTATAACGCATAATTTCGGTCTCGCGCTCGCATCTTTTCCCGGCGTTATCTCGAAACGTACAGATGCGGGATTAAAAAGCCAAAAGCGACGATGAAAGGAATCTTTCCATCGAGTTCCACGAGACGGCCCCTCCGGGCGCTCACTCCTCCTACAAACCCACACACACAGACACACACACTAACACACATATACTCATCGCACCCTTTCTTTCAATTCTTCAACGTCACCACCGGCCGATAAACATTCGAGCTCGGTTCTCCAATCGCATCGGGCGTAAGAAATGGAAAGTCATAAGTCTGCGGAACGATCGATCGCCGCGTTTCCGCCACGGCGCGGCCGTTAAGTCGCTGTCATGACTCGGGCTCGTTTCAGGGAACGATCGCGCTTAACCCGCCGGACAAATCGGCGACATTTTTCAAGATTTACTGCTTGTGCCCGCGCCAACCGAACTGCCTTCGCACGCATCGAACGGGTAAAGGTTTTACGTGGTTCATACGAGGCTATCGCTGCTCTCATTAACGAGGTCCATTCCTATAGATTGTAGGTTACGGGATATGATCGTTAGGATGGGAGCTACATCACGTTGCGGTAGGTTGTGTAAACGAGAACCGTTCGAGCGTATCGTTACGATGCATGGCGATTTAATTCTTCATACCAGGATTAAAAGCACAAAAATAATATATTTTTTTTCCGTAATACCGGCGAGAGAGAGATTCATTTATTGGGATAAGCTATATTTGCGGTTGCTTATCCTGTTCATCTCTTCGATTTAAATTGCAGATTTTCCTTCGTGCGATTTATTCGTAACAATTATTACTTGTCGGCATGATTGGAATGAGAGTAAAACAATTGATTGTTAGTTTGCTATAAGAATGATTATATGAATAATTTAATAAGATTATGCGCGATTATTAATACTCTTAGATGATATTAAATAATTTTATTTAATATAATTTTACATGATATTTGATTGCATGTAGAGTTAACAGCGACCGTTCGTAAAAGAAAATCGAGAGCTGCAGAATATAGGTTGTAAAAAATAGCTTTTCACAAAACTATGTCCAATAAATTATTGTTTTTTCTAAATGTACCGATACTGTTGTGTCGCACTCGCGAGAAACCATTTTATACCTTTTGTTTTATGTCTTCATACCTTCGAAACGATATCGGGGGCTACTACTTCGAAATCGATCGTCGCGTCTATGCTTACATTGTTATAAATTGCATCCCGTTCCATTCATTTTTGTCCGATAGGAAACCCGTATATCTTTTCGTAAAATTTCTCTGTCCAGCGAGGGCGAGGCGATCCTTCATAGGAACGACATTGAAGATAGATAGATCTTCGGACAGATACAAATGTTTCTTATGTTTATAAAATGTTTCTTATGTTTTAAGCCCTTTTTTATATATACATATAGTCTGAACTCAATATTGCGTTGTTATATCAACATTAATAACATCGATAGAATTTTAATACTTGTATTCTCATTAAGTGTAAAGTCTTTCTTAAAACTAGTGTAATCTCTAAATTTGAAAATATGATAAATTTTAATGAAAGATTACGTATACAAATATAATGTATAAATTCTAACATTTTTTAAACCTGATTTATATCACTTTAAGTAATTCGTATTGCTATTTATGTACTTGCTTTTTAATATGATGCATGTTGTCCTGATTCTTATTTGTTATCATAAGTCTAAGCGAAATATTTATTTCATTCTTCAAAACTATTGATACTATTTTTTTAAATAAATTTAAGATAACGATGGATATATTAGAGGATAATAATATTCGTATAGAGCAGTGATTGCGCCGCAAAGTTATTATTCGGGAATTAAAACGCTGAAGATCGTTCATTTTGGAGTACCATCCACATTGTGGTGAAACCGCAGACTTTTACTTTCCAGCCCTTTCGAAGCTGCTTATTTTCATCAGCAAACGTGAATGGCTCGTCCCCTTTTTCCCCCGTCGCTACCGCGGTCGCCGGCCTCTGCTATTGTGCGAATGTAGAATCGATGGAATCGCGTGTGTACCCAGCATTATCTACCTGCCGATCGCAGGAGATCTGGCGCCGAGCAGACCGGCCATCCTTACTCTCGTAATTCAGGTGATCGATCGCTCCCATGAAATCCGCGCGTCTTATCGCCGTATTCTTACGAAGAAATATTACTATCGCAATTGCTTCACGTAAAGAGACCTAAAGCGATTTCCAGAGATTGAATTTTAACGGCTTAACAATCATGGAGACCTTCAGTTATTCCATCGTAATAGTAACTATAGGAGTACGTTGAATGATGAATTATGATAGTATGACAATAGCGCGATATATTATTCCAGATTTTTCAAAAATTTGCACCATATTTTATTGAATTGTTTGTAACTTTTATAAGCTTTTATACGCACCGTCCTTTATTACGATTATATATTTTACCTCGGCTAATAAAAAACTTCGTTATACAAGTTTTTTGTTTTTATTTCGGAGGAACAGCATTAATTGGATGGTGATTAAGTAGATTAGCCATCCAGCGAATTATGCGTCTTTCCAGGAGCAAGAGCGGCATTTTCACGGAGAATACTCGAGGGGTCTGTGCTCTGCTGGATACGTGTTTTTCTTTGGGGAAAGTTAAACGATAGTAGTAGGCTCCTTTTACAAGCTAGCTTCCAACGCAGGTTAGATTGAAGAGGCGAATGGAACGTAATGGTGGATGAGGCCGATCTTTTTCTCAGTCGGTTTAAACCGATTGTTAGCACGAACAAACACTTTAGAAGTTCTTCGCTCGCTCCACTTCGTCACTCGCTTCCGCGAATCTTGACGGCGCGAACAGACGTGATCGCCAACGTGTCGAAAATTTCTGCATTCGTAGGATAGGACAAATAAAACTTCCGGCAAAGTTTAGAAGAAGACTCTTTTCGGATCTTCGTCTACAAATGTGAAAGATTTCGAAGTGGAAAATGTGTACGTCGGCAAAATTTCAGAAATGAACGGCATTGATTTAAATCTATAATGATTGAGAATATTACGATAATTAGTACTGATGTATATATTAGCTGATTGTGCTGAATGTAATATTGATAGAATATTGGTCAGTAGAATTGTGATGAAATTTTTGTATGTAATTTTGATCATTAGAGTTTTATCACATCATCACTGTATATTCCGCAAACGGGAGCGCGAGCGGGATGCGAATAACGAGTATAGCATATAAAATCGCTCATATCGTGAAATTAGCGAGTTTCAATGAAAAACGCTTTATTATAATTCCCTTGTCGAATACCGGTCGCAAACTCCGCGCGCCCGACAAATCGCGTTTTCATCGCATCGGCGTTCACGGCATTGATAGTTTTAACGTATTTCACGCACGTCCGATTTTTTTCACGTGCGGGCTAATAAAATCGAATTGAATTCACGCCTCGATATCAACCGCCGGTATTTATTCGCACGTGGATATTTATGTGCCTTTCTCTGTCGGCGGAATATTCCATTAGTCGCGTTGCTCTGCGCATATTTCGATACACCTACATATATACATCCTATCTGTTAACCGCAATGACCTTGCTCTCTCTCTCTCTCTCTCTCTCTCTCTCTCTCTCTCTCTCTTTTTCTCTCGTTCATCCTCAATGCCGTTGCTTCCGAATTTCACTGAACACAACGTCGTTGATGTAACGCGCATCAGACCGCTTCGGGAGCAGCGGCGAGCTTGCTTATTCGCTCGCGGGGGTGGATCATCAGTTTCTCTACCGCGCGTTGTCGGAATATCCATTAGTTACAGCACCGCTGTTGACGAAGCATGTTATTTCCCTCGTGTACGACGTCTGGTCCCTCTCCTACCCCTGACTCCTCGATCCATATACTGCCACCTTCTCCTTGCTCTCGTCTCCATACTCGTGTGATCTTTGTTGACCTATCAGACATGTTATTCTCCTGACTACCGCTACTCGCATTTGTTTGTGACCACAGACATACCTGGACAGAGCACAAAGTACCATTTCCAGTTAGAAGTCTAAGGAAAAGTTTTAGTCACAGACATGTTTGAGATCGAGGAAGTAGCACATCTCTCTCCGGTGTACTCTGGTATGACTACATTTTCCCATAATATTTCAAAATATTTGATTGGTTATATTTGACATTCGAGCAATATCAAACTAAAGAAGAAATTTGTGAATAACTATATTTGAAAATAGCATGTAAAATTAAAAGATTATTATTATTTAGATTATATCTTTTTTTTACTCAGATTTGTGTGTGGCCAATATTTTTATATCTTTATATTGGAAATTATTTTGTTAGACACTGTGACTTTTTTTTCTTAGATTTTATCTCAAAACATCAGTAACAGTACCATATATGCATATTAGCGACAGTCAAAATCTTAATTAATTAAAAATGTTACAAAGATAACCTGGTTTTTTTTGAATATATAAAACTAAATATACATATTTAAATTTCAACGGGCTAGAAAGATATAAAACTGAATTAATTTGCTGTCACGCACAACATTTTTAATAATTGAAAATACCAACAAATGTTAATGCAAGACAGAACACCATTACAGGCATGTCTATGTTTTGCGATCAGAACGGAAACCACGTGATGATTGGATTCGTTCTTAATTAGGTTTCGTAACGAACTGCCGCGAACGAGGTACCTTATGTTGACTTTCCGAGCGAACTAATTTCGAAACATCGTCCGACGAAATCTCGTTTTCGCGCAAAGCCTTCGAAATTCTGGTTCACCGAGCGACTTTTGCGCAAGAGACAGCGGCTCTCTCTTCACCATCGGTTTCTCTCATTGACCCCGTAGCTAATACTCCGTGTGTTTTTAAACTTTCTTTCGTCGAATTTTTATATCTCGGTGGTACAATGAACCTAATAACGGGGAAAAAAAAAAAAAAAAAAAAAAAAAAAAACTGCGTGTAACTTCGTCTCTTTTAACGTAAAATGCATGCAGTTCTAAAGAAATAACTATAAAATAAATATAAAGTTTTATGAAAAATGGATGGCACAAAATCCAACTAATATTATCTCGCTAATATATTTTTTACAGAAATCATTTAAACTTTTCTTATGAGTTCAGCGTTTTTGAATATTTCTGTCAACTCTATCATCGCATAAGCTCTACAAAATGAATTTCTGAAAAATTATATATGTATAAGAAGGAAGATTATACTCATATATTAATCAATATGATATGAACACATAACATACAGTCAAACTGCAAGAAATGTAATTATATTTCGGTCACGTGGCTTCGTGATTTTCTCGTCTTATCATAGCTATGTTACGTGGTGCAACGAGTTTTGCATACAAGTTTGCAACGTGCGGCAATCTTATCGAGAAGCGCGCGAAATTATTTAGCACGACTAACCAGTTTAGAGTTAGTTTATCGAATTCGCCCTTACGGGAGTTTGCGTGTTGTTTCGGGACTTTACGGAACATATCGTGTCTCAAAGTGGTTGCCGCTCTTTCTGATTAATGCACTGCCGGAAGATCGGACGCACTTTTAGGCGCTTATATGCGAAAACCAACGCTATTTTACATCGTCTACAAACTTCTGTACTATAAATTTATGTCCGCTCGAGTAAAATGTTGTATAGGCGAAGTCATATCTGTCGTGGAATATTTACTATCTCGAAACGAATGTTACGACAAATGGTCGATAAACACTTTACATTACGAATAGCGTTATGTCACGATCGAACAGAATAAAAGACAAACTGGAAAGTTTTAAGAAAACTTTTAACCATTGAGATATCCAAAACATTTTTTAAATAAACTATATTATATAATATTATTAACGAGATTAATTTACACGACTGTTTTATTTCTGTATTTAAAAATTGTTCAGAACAGTCGTATATTTTTAACTCGTATATTTTTGATAAGACCATAAATCACAAACGTATTATATAGCTTTTCGGCGTTTGATTATCGTGATAGCATTTCGCGCGTGTCGTTAATGCGATTACTGTGGAATGAAAAATTGTTACGAATGCCCTATATATTTTGGATGTCAGTAGATTTAGCAGCAATAAGGAAGAAATTAATAATGCTTTCTATCATACGCCTTTGTCGTTAATTCTAATGGCGTGTAAATGCGACAAATCGAATGAACAACAACGGCAAGAGAAACCAGAACAATTTCGGAAGAGAGCTGTCAAGAATATTGTTTCGTTTCTGCCGAAATTACTCTGTTTCTGTTCTTTAGTAAGCAGTAAGCCTGTACGATATTACGTTTATCGTTCCTTGTCGTAATTCGCCGCGTACCATTCGACGTTCATCAGCTTCTTCCGGAGACTGAATAAACAATGCGAGCCCAAGGGGAGACGCGAGAAGTAAGAGTAAACAGGAATGAAATGAGTGGGCCGACAGTTGGGAATTGAATATTGATCTGCGGCCATATGTGAGATTTTATTTGCAATTGATTCTTGAAATGACAAAAATAATGTATCGTATTTTTAGAATAACTCCAAGCAAACTGTTTTATGGATAATCAATCTGGACACAAGTTTTTAGTAATATATAGCAACTAGGAATGTGCGAGGAGAATAATAGCAATTTATTTTTTATATATTTGATGATGTTGAATAATTGATGATATTGAATAATTAATGTACTGGATGATTTGTTTGGAATGAACGTCACATATTACTTAGGTTCTCTATGATTCAACTTTCGACATGCACTTTATATAACGAACAATACGGTAATAACTTCTCTTGTTTCGCTTCTTCGACTCTTTTACATTGTCCGCACGTAGTTTGTTAATTTAAAAGGGGGTCTGCTAAACTACTTTGAATCAGATGCAAGCACATTTTCCGCTCGCTTCGAGTGTTCCTGAAATTAACGAGTTATTCTCATGGAAATTATCTCTGCAGTTCGTACGTGCGACATGACTATTTCCGTTTTACGATACTCACAAGTTTCGATCGTTTCACGCGTGCAAATTGTGACGATATATAGAATCAACCGGAATCAATCAGGAGATAATCGTATCATCGCAAGAAAATGAGAGATTATTTCGTCGAGCAGCATACAAGCCACTACGATGCGATTCCGCGCGGAGGATGAACGCCACGAATGTATCAAGGGCGATGTGTCCGACGAAAATCCCGACAGTGTTAATTTTCCAGTGGACGGTTTTCCACCGACGGAGAGTCCTCGGTGCAGGTCCACGGGGAGCAGAGAGAAAATGCAGCGCGAGATTCGCTCTTTCGGGCTGTCCCCCGTTCCACGAACCTCTTCGTGCCGGAAACCCCACCGCGATGTGTACAGAATTATTGTTGATTAAAGGCATTGTCGAACTGCTCGTTGAAAAGCCGCGCCGCGAACCGACCACGCAGCAGTCGATGAAATTGCATTTGGCGGTTTGGTTAGTTCGCGTCTGCAACGCGAAAAGAGCCTCGGCGGTAGCCTAGAATACGTCGTGCTCGCTTTTCTGCGGATCGTGACATGGCCATGTCAACCTAACTCAGTCACGATTCGGTGGACCCGCTGATAGGAGAAAGACACTGATCTTACGCGGAAAGCCGAATTTCAATTTCACGGATGGAGGCCCGCCACTTCGCAGGACGAATATACCTATATGCCTCCGAGACGCCTGTTCTATGTAGAGATCGTACAATAGACGTGCTGATGTTAGAAAATTATTTATATCTAGCTTAATGTATTAACTCAGATTATGTAGTTGGAAATTTAAATTGAATATGGTCATGTGCGATATTTGACTGTCATTACGCTAATAGTTGTCTTTGTTGCAGATCTTTTTATTATATCACTATTTACATAGTCACAATGTCTTTGATCTGAGTTTGTTTTAATTACGATCTGCTTGCATCTTAGAATAGAAAAGAAATGAGCAAAAAATATGTGTATGCCATATAGTTTTCTTGCATATTGAATATTTTTTTGTAATTTTTTGGTCTCAGTTATAACAAATACAAAATTATTTAAAAAGGAAATTCTCAATTATTTAAAATACTTTTCACAAAACTCATAAAAATAATTCGGCATAATCTATGGTGTAATATTGATTACGCAATTTGTATTCAGAATTTAATATCTTTTTATACTATAAACATCAGAAATTGAATTACGGAAAATAAATACTTCAAAAAGCTTTAAGTACAAAATTCTGAAAATATAGTATAGTGTTTGCTTAGTTAGAAGGGATTTCTTACAGTTTCTTGCAGTTTTCTCGTATACACCAAATGCCGATATAAACAGCGTGTGTGCATTACGTGAAAAGTGGACATAAAGTTGGGTGTGAATACTCTAGTCCGATAGAAGCGAGAAAGTTCACGTACACACACAACTCGTAAAGCGCTCCCCTTTCGAGAAAAGAGTCCCCATGGTTACCTGCGCAAAGCTATGACTCATGGTTTGAAGGTCATTCTATCTCCCCTAGTTTGAGTAAGTCTGTTATCAGCAGGAACAGCTACTGCGAGACTAGAACCATTCCTAACGCAATAGCAAAAAGCATGTATAAGTTATTTGCTGAACTCTCGGAAATCCGTATTACGGAAGAAGTGCACTTTGCGAGTAATATGTATATATACACATTTTTCCTCTCTTTTGACATTTATCTCTCCTGTAACTTTCATTTATATCAATGGCAAGATTATTTCCTGCCTGCACGACGATGAGCTTAAATGTTCAATTTCCTCGAAATCTTGACTTTTCAAGATTATATAAATATATTCAGTTTTCAACTTTATATTTGAGGTCCTTAAACTCACAAGACATATATTTCTAGCAAACGATCCCATTAATCATAAACGAGTTTACATACCAAGCGTTTAATTCGCAGAGTTAAGCATTCAGTTAACAGCAAGAAATTCAAATATATATACTCCTCACCCTTTCGGTTAGAGTTCAGGTGGCCCGCGACGTTACTCCGCGCTTATGACGAACAAAGTTAATCGCGCACACACGGGAAAGTACAGCACAGTGAATAGACAGATATTTTATTTCGGACTTGAAGCAGTCATAAATCGCGTTAATGGAGCGACTCTTTAGGGTCGGTTCACGATATAGAAAGACCTAGACGACCGCGCCCACAACGTGCTGGATGAGTCCGAACGAAGGAGAATAGGTGGAGGGTTAGGTATGCAGGAAGTCGACTTATGAAGCCGCAACCCCCGTTATACCCTCATGACGTTACGGTATAGCCGCGTTCCCGAGTTAAGGGAGAGAGGGGGGGGAAGGGAAGGTGAACTCGAGCCCGGGGCCAAGACGTCTGTATATATATATCTCCATAACGACGTCGTTACGACGTCGTTCGTTACCGACAGGCACCAGGCAACGTCGCGACGCTATCCTCGTCTTCAGCGACCTCGACCTCGGCCGACGTGCATTCCCGACGGACACGTGCTGGCGAAAGTTTTTTTTAGGCAACACTGTGCGCTTTAAAATTCGCTACAACAATACGCCTAGCAACACCTGCTTCAGCTGTGATGCCGAGAAAAATTTAACAGAATTATTTTTATCGATGTATGAAACTCGATACCGAATTATCATTGAATGAACATCGCGTCATAACAGTCTTTTTTTAGTCTGGCGGATGCGACAATTAAGGGGATTAAACAATCCAAGCTATTGATTATAATACTCTATTTTAAAATCAGTTATATATAGGTATATATGTGTTTTCATTTTACAGATACGCGTATAATTTTAAATTTTTAAGCACACAGGCGGAAACAGAATTATGAGAACCATCACATATATGCAAAGGTATTATAATATTGCATACCATTTAGAACGATAAATTATACTTAAAAGTTAAATAAATTTGTTCATCTCAATAATATGTCAGAATGCAATACACATAGACGTGCGCATGTATGCATAGATCTAGCTTTTCATTTCAGATTGTAATTTCAGATTTAAATAAATGATAGCTTATATTAGAATGGAAAAGATTTATTATATTTTTGTTAGCGAATATGTAATTCTTTTACGTCTTTTTATGAGCGGCATTTTGCATCAGGCGCCGTACATTCGCAGAAATTATATATAAGGGATTCTATTTAAAGATACCATCCGCAAGACATTATCTTGAACATCCCCGAGAGACGCTGCGCTGATAGCGTGAAAGCTAGGAGACTTCATTAGCCAGACACCGAGAACAACGACCTAACCGCGAGCGCACAACGACCGAAGAAATTAGGGAGTCATTGTCTGATATCGACCGATTAAACCGCCTTCCTCGATTTCCGTCTGCGTGCTTCGTTACACAACCATATCGCCATATATTACTGCAGAAACATATTCTCAAAAACAAGCAAACACTTCGCGTGACACGCTAGTCAATATTATGAAAGAGAGATATAGATTTATGCATGCGACAGCATAATTATAATTGATGTATAAATTACGGACTTAATAACAAAAATGAAATATTTTTCTGTCATGTAATATATTTAAAATTAAAATAAAAAAATATATAATTTTGAAATTTTTATTATTTTAATTTGAAATATATGTATAATATTACATTATATTAATTCTTTGAAATAATAGTATTTATAAAAAAATTAATTTTTGTTTGTACATGCGGGAATATTAATTTACACTTTCCACGTGGCGGCGTTCTCTAAAATGCTCGCATTTTTTTCGCACTAGCGGCTGGACGACTTCGGAAATATACATTTTTTTTTTTAAATGCCCGTTCGAAACGAGTGTCAGAATACTTGAAAAACGCATTGCGTCGGTACACCATTATTCGGATTGCAGTGAACTCACACACGTGCGTACCCTGCAATTTCTCTAATTGCAGGCCTTTATACCCCGCGCAATACTTTCCACGATCATATGGCGCTGGATATTGAAGGGTACTTGATTTCTGTCAATCGCTTTTATCGCCGCTGGAAATATTGAAAACATTTTCGTTTACTGCGGGACTTCGGGCGCGTCGTTTTTCAAGTGGATATTAAATTGCAACGTTCCGGTGTTATTTTTCAAAACGCGCCGACTGACCGATACACACTGACCACGCCGCCGCTATCGTCATGTTTTTCAGTTTTACGGAAATTAATCCAGCGTTTATTTTATCTTCTCCTTATAAATTAAATTATCAAATATTATTTTCGCTATATATCTTCTATATCCTTTATTGTATAATTTGCCTAAGTAAATTTTCTTAAATGTATCACAGATCTATGAATTCTAATGTTAACATGCGTGTAATAAATCACTGTACAAATTGCTTCTTTTAAAGTAAGGAATACACAAATTTATTAATCGCGAGAATTTGAAAATTTTTTCTGGAATCTTTTCGAATAGAATATATTTCATATAAATTATAATACTCCGGGCATCATGAAATGTTACCTTGTAAAAATTACAATTTGTAGATTATACCAACTATTTCTTGATTTCTATCCGAAAGAACGATCGCGCAAACCTGTCTCCGGTTCTCGACATATCCAGCCTCTCCGGTCCATGGAAACTGTCGAGTCCGCGTATTGACCGGATGACCGAGCGCCGTTTTTTTGGACTTGCGAGCTTTTCGATGCGCAGATAACAGGAAACGGGATACGAAGTCGATCATCCCGTAATGTTTTCGTAATGCCGATTGATGCGTATCTGTATCGTATATATACGGTTTCATCGCGACGGAACGCGACTTCGAAATAAAACTCCCGCCGAGAACGGATCAGTACCAGGCGAGAAAGAAAGCGAGAAAAAGAGGGTGGAAGGGAGGAAGACACAACGAAGATGAACAGGATGGAGATGTGCAGGAGGGAGAAGTGAGACGAGAGGAAGAAAACGAAGCCGACACTCTTAATCTCGAAGGTTTATCGAGGCCGACGTAAATCTGCCGGCGCGCCGGGCGTACTCCTGTGCCTTATCGACCGAAGCTCGATAATCGACTTATTCCCTCCCCTTACTGTCGCCCAACAGCCTTCTTCGTACGACTAGCGGAATCAATTACAATAATACAGCCAGAGCTTCTTCCGGTGGAGCGAACGTCGCTTGATAATACGATCACTCGTATGAGCCTCGGAAACGACATTCAGTAGCATAGCAGTAAATTTTCTTTGAAGCGATTTTTGTCTCCCTAAAGCTAACTCGACTGTTTACAGCTTATACTGTAATGATATAGAAAGTACTACTAATCGGAAAAAATTATTCAACTATGTGCAACGCCAAGCAGATATTGATAAGGAACTATAACGTGATGTAATCGGATGATTAGACGATTTTTCAATAATTTGATTTTTTTTTTAATTTTGTGTTACTTTATTTAAATGATATAACTGAATTTTTCGACTAATTATTTTTTTATATCGTACTGTATATTCAGTATATTAGGATAATGAGTTTTATTGCTCAGTATATTAAAAAGAAAAAATAAAATAATGGAATAGTTAATGAACCGATCCCATTATAATTAGTATGCAAATATCCAACTATATAATGTCTTTGTTATCTCACGAGATTAATCATAAATTAAAAAATCGAATAAGTCGTTCGATAAATGCGAATCGGATATAAATGTTAGTAATCATCTTTCAAAATTCTTCGATTTCTTCATTCATACTTTTACGAGTTATATACCATTAAAGAGCGGCTAAAAGCGAGTTTCGTTATCTTCGATCTTGATTCGGATCAACTGAATTTTTTCCCTCGAGCCGTGACACCGTCTTTTCGCAGACGATGTCCGTAAATAATTCAGGAGGAAAGACGTAGAACGACTTTGCCCGGTCGCCATGACGACAGATTATAGGCTTTTCGAGGATGTGTACGGTCTCATCAACATCGTCGTCTCTCCCTTATCTCTCTCTTGTAGAATCCTCGTTTAGGGATACCGATTCCTACTTCTATTTCTCTATCTCTACTATCGACAGTTCAATTGAGAAAAAGCAAAAGCAAGATCGAAGATGTCTTGCGCGAAATATATTTATTTCCATCCAATTTGTATATTCATTCTCGATTTATAAAGTAATTTCTTTCCATGAGAGAAAGCGACAGAGATTTTGCTTTTAAAATTTTGCATATATGAAAACTATTTGTTTAGCAAGAGTTAATAAAATATTAAAAATTAAAATGATTCAGCAAATTTTGAATAGTACATATACAAAGTTAATAGAATTAAATTTTCTATTAAATTTATTAAAATATTTATTGAAAATCCCTCGTTTAACAATACGTTTATTTCATTCATCGGATCGTTCGTACGACCTAATATCGTGTACAGCAGTCTACGAGGCCAAGGATAGTAGACGGACGCAACAAGCTGCTCTTTCTTCGACCACTTCCTAATCAAAGTAGGCTGCCGAGTATTCACGGCCTAATTCAAGAAAACACGCGGCCCCTTTCAAGCCTTTCATCATCAGTTACTATCACGGTAGGTGCGTACATAGGTCATGTACGAAGCTTTCCTTGGTTGATCTTTTCACAGGGCACTCGTTATTTCTTATGAAAAGAATCATCAAGGAAAGAGAGAATATACCAGCTCTAGAATTGTATTGCATTTTAAACGCGCGATGATTGTTTAAATAACGAGGAGCTTTAATAAGCAGCAGGTATGATAATATTATCTGAAGTAAGAATTAATAATTACACTGGATTAAGAAAACATAAAGCTATAATTATGAATGTATTTTTTTTTTATTCTCGTGATATACGCGCACTGCTGTCGTGACAAAAAAGTTCTTTTTTCCTTATTTTTATTCGGAATAAATGAAAATTATCGATAGAAATAATCGAAGTTATAAGAAGAGAAAAGTAGAATACTAAAAAAATCTGATACTGTAGCGAGATTGTAAAGTTTTGCATATGAAAAGCGTGTATCCTTTTACGGCAAAAGCGATCATAAAAGAGAATGTTGTAACTCATTCGTGAGGAAAATTTTTTTTCAGCCAATCTGCGAAACACAGTTTCAAGGGAACAATGATGGAAGACGGTTGGAAGTTTACGCCGCATATTTTTCAAACGGTCTTTATGCCGTTATTCCCTCAGAAAATTCTCGGGCATGTTGAACGAGTGTTCTATTTTTACCGAAAGACGCCAGCAGGAGTTTAATCATTCTTAATGAAAGTGAAGGACTAACCGAGCGATGAATTTCTATCGCGAGGACGAGGCGAAAGGTTGACTTTTAAATTTACATTAGCCGCAAATGTATTACTGACGTGAAAGACCACGGGAAAGAATGGTAGAGGAAAGTTATTCAGTCAGAGCGGCAAGAAATGTAAAGCAGACGAGTAAAAAAAGTAAAATAATATAGCAGAAAGAGTTTACTTTAATTTATATACTATATTTAATGAATTTTTGATGCCATTCAGAATTGAATATCTCATTAAGTTCACGAATGATTTATGATTTTACCTCTATATAAACGGTTTTATTTTAAATTATGCAAAATTAATTTTTATCTTTCGATGATTTAAAAAATAGAAAATTATAATTGATAGAATATATATTATTATTAAAATTTTCTCATACTTTCTCAATTTGGTTAATCTCTTTTATGTTTTTATTAAGTATATAGCGTAAAATGCGCTTTATATGAGAAAGTTTCTTATATTTGTCAAATGCGAAGTAGTCGAAAAGAAAACATTTTTAATTGAAAAATATTATAAAAATCTCTAATATATAACGCAAGAAATTTATCAATAATATTGGTAAAGCAATAACCACGTTTTCAAAGATCTTCAAATATTATTTCGCAAAAAGACGAAAAAGCATTTAACTATGAATGTTCTTCGGAATTTCATTGTTATATTACATCATTTTTAACGATGTAACAATGTCTATGAAAACGATCGTCGTCATAAAAGTACGATCCACATCTTCATAATCTTAACGGCGACGCACCGTCACCTGCGTGCAAAACTCTCCCGCGAAAGTTTCGCGCCCGCGGCAGCGTGTTATTATTTCGCTTCAGGCGTGTTTTACTTATCGTCGTCATAAACGTTAAAAAAAACGATCTCTCGTAGCAACGATAACGCCGACCTCCCGGCGATACTTATCGCACGAGCAAAACGATGCTGTGATCTCAATCCATGATCGATGCGACGTCTGAGAACGTATAGGAACTACGGCCTAGATGAGGCAAATGCATTTCATATTTTGTGTGTGTGTGTGTGTGTGTATAAATTAATCATATCATTAAATAAATTTAATTGTATTTATATATATAATTTTTTTAAATAAAATAGTTTTTACATTAATTGATTTTTATTTTGCTGTTTATTGACACATTACGCGCAAAATGTAATACTCAAGTAATTATTTATCTTTGCACTAACGATGGTTAATAGTGAGAAGTTTTATAGATTATTTATATGAAAAATTGAAGCTGTCATTATTTTCCTTTTGCTCTTTACTTCCGATTCATCAGCTCTGCGCAAAGATGTAGTATTTGTGGGACAAACCGAAAAACCGACACTGATATATATGCGTGGGCGACGCGTGACGTCTACCATAATTGAGGACGGGTTGCGTGGCATTAGAATGGAGAACTTGCACGGTACGATGAATGTGTTACGCGCGAATGCTCGCGTCACCGTGTCCGATTCCCTTCTCGCGCTCCTCTAACGGGCGAATTAAAATAAGCTCGCGCGTGGAACATACGCACGTCGCGGGGCCATTCAACGTGCCCACGAGCCGGTGATGCTTTTCATGCTTCTTATCCTTTTTCACTTCTCTCGGCAGGCGGGCAGGCAAAAGAGAAGGATTGAAAAAAGCCCGGAAACTCGTTGAGCGTGGATATTTTACCCGTGTCACGTTGGACGCTTTTGCGAGGCACTATTCGCCCACGGCCTTCTGAAAATTCAAGACGCGACGCTGGCTCGCGTTCTAGCGTGTAGAAATATTCCTCGTGGAATAAGACGACGGGAATATCCGTGACTGTTCCTCGATCGCGACTTTACAATCGATCACGAACAATCTTCCTATAGGAAAACTTCGCTTCTCGTATCTCTAGGGATATTTCAGATATTCGATAAGTTTAATTTTAGTTTCATGCTCATCTATCTATCTATCCATCCTGCAACTCAACAATTCCCTTCGCGGTAACGTCAAATTTGGGAGTTTGTTGTTTTCGAAGTTTGCGTAGCGTCGCCAAAAAACAAAGTCGGTGGGGTACGCTGACAAGAAGAAAAAGCGGAATCTGTTACCGGATCTACGAAGTTGCCAAAATCTCGCAATCGATATAAACTGCAAAACGCTTGTCTGGCTCAATCTTGGCCGTTCTTCTTGAGACAGAATGTCCCCATATAAAAGAGACGAGAAACAAGATATCAGATAGCTGGCTGCCATTACGGGGAATCACAAGTAGGTCGCGCGAAACGGTCCAGCTACTCTGTATTCATCGCGACCTTGTGCTTTCTCTCTATAGAAGTACATTCCCCCATTCGCAATCTTTCCTTTGTAAATCCTAGTAAAAGACTCGAGTATACTACTATCGTTTTTTTTTTTCATTAAAGCTAGATTAATATTATCTAGTATCAGAAATCGGATTATCCCATACAGTATTAACCAATGAAATTAATTACGATTATAATAATATTTATGTACATATATCGATAATATAATTTAATTCCGATATTCACAGACCGCTATATGCATCAGTATTCAAATTGCTGTTTATCCTTGTATTTGCCGACTAATATAAATGAATCCGCGGTAACTTATCGTCTCTCTTTGATGTAAACGTCACGGATTTAATTAATTATTCGCGTTGGTTGCGCCGCGCTGCGAAACAAGAACGAGAAGTACTTTCCATGCATTACCATCGTAATTAACTAATTTGCTTTAAAAACTGCTCCCATCGAGCATTCGCTCGCGGAAGTAAATGCGCGGGCCGTACTATCAAGCTAGCGCGCGCTGTAATTTCGCGTATTTCCTGCCGCTGGCAACGACATGAAAATGCAAACATGCCCTCTCACCTCGCTCACCGTTTGTTCTCGTTTATCCTCATTGTGCGCGATGACAACGCGCCGCGCCGGCATCACATCCAGCTTCCGGCCTGCACAGTCACTGAATTAGATGTGTCACCTGCGAATATCATTAACGGCCCTTAGGATGCAGCTGCGTCTCTCGTCCCCGCGCCACACCGGCTTCCTGCTTTAATCCCGAATAGGCAAACACATTGCGCTACGTTTGCACGCGCGTTGAACCCGCCCGATTTCATGTCGCCGAAGATCCTATGAATTATGTGCGAGCTAACGATTTTGTAAATAATTACGCACCGCATTACAGCTCGTGTTTCGTTATAAAAACGCGAATATATTCGCGTGAATATTAAATCTATAAATATAGATTTCTGAAATCGATATATAGCTAAAAGAGAATTATTCTTTCTCTCATATATTTGGACGGATCAAATATTTAAAAAAAACGATATAGTAATTTCCTTTTGTATATATTTTTATGCTTTCAATTATATGCAGTAATTAAAATTGTAACCGTCAGGAAGAATCTGCAGAAACAAACAAGAGATATGATATCCTGAATCGCGTTCGCGTAAGACGCAAAATCGTCGTTTTAAGTGCTGTAGCACCTATTTGTGATCGTCGATGTCGGAGACCTGACAAAAGGGAAGAAGGATAGAGGTTGGCAGTTCTGTTATACGGGAATCGTTAAAGCGCTATCGCGCGATTAATCTCCCATGCTGCATTTGCACTCGTGATTCTCGCGACAGACATCGGCCAGCATTACTTGGAAGCATCATATAAATGCGAGATCAGAATAACGCATCATGCCACCAACACGACATCGTCAGTGTTCCTTAAACGTACGACAGATATGACAGACTGTGCACTTCCGATAAGTACTCTTATACGATACGTATCTCTCCCGAGACAAATTGCACAAAGTACCGCATAACTCACACCCGTTTCTTCTAGACGATGTCAATCTTTTCAAACAACAAAATATATTGCCGAACAACACAATGTACAGTGTACAATATATTTTAATAATTTGTAAAACTAAATTTTTATTTACGCCGCGCTTATTATTGCGTCAGTCATAAGGCTGTTTACCGTTATTATTTTATATTTAAAAGGGTTGTTTGTGTAATTCCATTAAATAAAATTATCGTAAAATAATAACCGGATTTTAAAGGTTTTTCCGCGAACGACACACGTTTCTCGTGGATCGAAAGCAAAAAATTGCGTATATCTCTAGCCGATCTCGCACACTTGCGGTACCGTTGGCCATCTGTGCTACCTGCCGATGCTATACCGATAATAATTTTACACCGCCACGTCGATTAAATCATAGTCACCGTAATGGTGCCTGGCGAGACGAGGCCATCACCGTATAAGCCGCGCGCGCCGGAGGGTGAAGGCAGATTCGCGTGCAATTACGTTTGTTTGCCCGGAGAGAAGCAAGGCCTCCCTCTGTCTCTCTCTCTCTCTCTTTCTTCTCCCTCACGTTCGCGAGGCCGGTAATCCCGGGTTCCATTAAGATTCCTAGGGGCCACGATCGATCTCCCTCGGAGATACGGGTACGACTTCGACCCTCTTCAACGTCTCGCCGCGGCTCTGCCTACCGCTTCGCGGCGCCGCAGGTTCTTCCTCCTCTTCCGTAAGGTTCCGCTGACCACGCGCTTCGTTCGATTCCGCAAACAACGCCGTAGCCTTGTTGCGTTATTTCAAGGTCAATCGCTTGATCCGGGAAATATCCTTGCGCGGTGGCTATACCTCATTTACGACGGACAGGCTTAACGCAACCGGAGGCTGAGGAGAAGGTGGAGAAGGAGGAAGCTGGACGTAATGGTTTAACAGCATTCCGCCAAATCGTTATCGTGGTCGCTGCTCCGAGATAAATAGGTTGACCCAGCGAATACTCCTGTCGGGAAGCTTTCTTGCGGATAATGATAACTTGCGTGTAAACAGGGTGGAATAACCGTCTTTCCGTCACGGACACGTTACTTGCGACGTTGCAAAGCGCTTCAACAAAATCTTAATTTTTATTAAAATCGTGTGCATGGAATTTTTAAGCTGATATATACAACGTAGATAGCTCATCTTTATCTTCCTTTTAATGGCTAGTTCTTTCTGATTCGCAAGAAACAACATGTACGGCGCGAATTGTTCAATAGTTATATGTTAAATAGAAATTTTGCGGCGAGTTTACATTATAAATTGTCCACGAGAGATAACGAGAGTGCAAACATGCACCTACGCGAGTGATACCTTACACTAAATTTGCCAGAGCACAGCTGGGAAATGACAAATTACAACGGACAGATGTTGCGGAGATAAGTAAGGGATGCGGCGTCGCGATAGTAGACACAGCTGAAGTGTCAGTTGTGTTTTTGCGCGCGAGCGCAACAAATCATTGGTATACATCTGCGCAAATACATCTGTCTCTCGCGTGAAGAACGTGGTCGTGTGATTTATAATTTTTTCGTTTCACATCGCAATATTTATGTATCTAGATTGCATCGATAATACGTAATTGCTTGTCGATTCTAACTTATGAATGCGAATTTCACACAAAAGAAGTTTGCAATTCGAGGATTTTTTCCAATAAATGTCAAGCTTCACATCCCGTTTCTTGTATATACAATTGAATTTCTGACTCGAGATCTCGTTGCAGATAATGGTATTATTATTTCCCGTAAAATCAAGTCGAAGATGACTAGGTCGACGACGTACATAATATGTCCTAAATTTCCAAAGAAAGGTAAAGAATATATTGATCTATTTTATGTGTGATAATAATATTGTTCAATGTTCGACGCGCAGTTTTATTTTCTCTTGTTTTACCCATTCTAAATTGCACATAATTAACAAGCTTTTTTTGAATAAATTTATCACTTGATAAAAAAATAAAATAATATAATTTCGTAATATAAAAAAGATCGAGATACGCATGATTTGTATCACCATCGAGCGTGTGCATGGAACAGCATAAAACTATTTTTAATATAGACATAAAACTTTCCAACGTGTAGACATTTTGGCGCCAGTATTTTATTCTCCGCAGAAAGAGTTCGTTCAGAGCCAAAATGTTGGAGTAGAAAATATCTGCGTTTTTCCTAAAAACACGTTGATCGCGTGCCAACGTCGTGAGCGTCCGCGAAATAGATAAGAATAGTCTTGTTCCACCTGATTTAACTGATTTCTAATGATTTGGGAAGTCAAAGACTATACAATTCATATTTAATTTCACAATATATAATTTTTTTAGAAAAGCACTATTGTATTGTTAAAATAAAGGAATCTATATATCGTATATCATATGAGCGAAAATTTTCTCAAATCCAATATTTTATTATCTATTGTATTTAATATCGAAGGAAACAAAATAAAATTAAGTAATTGTAAATTATAAAATTATTTTTTTATAGTTTCCACATTTTTCTTCCCTATTTTTTACGCTCTATAATACATCGATACTCTCAAACATTCAATTTCGAATTTATTCGGATCACGCGTCAGTCTTATTGTCTCATCAACGACATCCAATTATCGCCTACCAGAAGGCATCGAGCGTCAGATGAAGTTTGACGTTCGCCTCCACACAATCCCCCATCCGGTTACGCTTCGAAGATTCCTCTGATAGCGCGCTGGTCGGCAAAGAACAATCCGATTACCGGAGACCACGGGAGCTCCTGCGGATAGCGGCAGAAAGAGCAATCCCTTTCTCGATCTACGTCTAATATAGCCGATAATCTAATACCCTGCTGGTTGTGATGGACCTTTGCACCTTCGTCTTCATTATCCATCCACCACGCCTCGCTCGTTCCGCAAGATCGTTGATCCCTGGCGTGGCAGTGGTTGATCGCTACCGCACAGTCTCAATACCTATACTTTATAATTCCAGGAAACCGCATGCGCGAATACTTCTACCACGTACTACGATAAAAATTCTAAAACGCTACATGTCTGTCGGTTTGTTTATTTTTGTAAGAAATAATTATTGCCCCGGACGTTCACGGAATTTGTATACTTTTCAAACAGTCTCGCGATCGACAGTCTTGCTCGTATTCCTCGTTGAGTCATTCGGAGAGATCTGATTATTCCATCGCCGATAACGAAGTTCGTAAGAAATCAACAAACGTGAACAAAATACTACGTATTTCTCTTCGGCATCTTTTAAACAGCTCGCGGGGAACGAGTTTCCGATCTCAGCTTTATGCAAATTTCCAAGAGTTAGTTATGATCGCTACGATAAATTCGCATTGACAAGAGCGGGTAAATTCCGAAATTCCAAACGGTACAAATAATCATCGTGGCAATGAACGCGTCGTAACAGCTTCGGCAGCCATCACCGTGAAAAGTTTTGACATTCCTTATTGCGTTCGCCGATTTAATGGGATTTCTTCCCTCTCGATAGAAAAGTATTCCTAACGACATTTCCGCGACACGATATATATACCGCCGGTTCCGGTTGTGTCGTTTCTGTCTGTCTCCCGGAAAAGTTTAAGACGGCTTGCCGACGCGAAGGAGGGCTTCAATGGTCGACCGCGGCGGGGATTACGCGACGATTTTAAACTCATTTCGATGTGGGATTTTTGTTTGCCGAGAAAACAACGGACTTCTACTTCTTCTTTCCCTTCTTCCCCTCCTCTCTCTCTCTCTCTCTCTCTTTCTGCATCTCCCTATCTATCTCTGTCTCTCTCTCTTTTTGCTCTTCCACGGCACGTTCTGCTGGCGACATCCTCGAGGCCGAGCTTCGCCAAACTCTTCGACGTCCTTCGGCTCTCGACTCCGTATTTTCTTTCCCCTCACTTCTTTCATCGGGGACCAGGGAAACTTCTTACATATTTTATATTCCGCACCGATGTCTCGAGGCCGTGTTCTCGCCATTGCAGAATTAACCGGGCATTAGTGCTGCTCGCGGCGCGGACAACGCTTTTTTGATTTATCGCCGCACTTCTCTCGTCGTGTCTATTTCGAGCAGCTATTCCTTATTCTCGCGTACAAGATGCTTGCATTTCTTGCTTAACTCTCCCGAGAGTCGGGAAATGATCCTTTACGATCCTTGTCGGCAACAGTTAAACCAATACAAGAACTGATGAGCGCAGGAATGCGCTGATGTATTCGCTGACGTGTTCCTTGTCTTTCTTACCGTAAACGATTTGAATTGCAAAAGAAGAAGTCTTCATATATGTCTGCAAACCGTCTTAAACTTTTCGAGAGTATAACATATTTTCTGCATTTTTCATCTTTTTTAAAAAAAGATATGTATTTTTACTACATGGTGCAGCAAAGCACACGAAGTTATATTAATTTGTGGATTATATATGTGAATTTATGATTTTACTTACTTCCACAATCTAACTTTAAATTTAAGTAACTATATTACTCTTCATGTCTATTTCATTTTCTATGTAAGTATATTTCTTATTAAGAAGAGAGTAAAATATGTAAAGTTTATAAAATTAAACAATTAAAAATATAGCTTTGCACATAAAAATTTAACTAGTAATTGCAATCGAGGTCTTTTGGGGGATGGATGAAGGTGAATTTCATCTGTTGAGTGCGCGAACCAATTATAAAGTCTTATCCGATCCAGGACTAATCGAATATCGATCCGCGCGTCTCTCCCTGAAACAGGATTTAATTTTACATCCCCGCGAGATATCTGGCTGGAGAGATCATCGGTGGCAGAAATAACTTTCGCGAACGAAGTGTACGCGAGTTTTATCAGTTAAGCGCACGGCCAATTGTCGCGTTCGCCTCTCCTCGACCATTTCTCTGTTGAGTAGAAATATCGACTAGCAATCCCGCGGGTTAAGTCACGAAATCTGCTATAATCTCGCTCGAAGGAGAGAATATTGCGCGGTCCAAACGCCATGCCACGTCTCTCTCGTTCCGCGCGGTGATCTCATTAATTGGTCGAAAAAGTTCCGGCGAGCTTCCAGGCGGCGGGGGCCGCCTGTCGGGAAGCTTTCATCCTCTTTCGCCCCGGAGCAACCTGTCATGAAGCGGAATGCGCCAATAATGCGGCCGCGACGTAACGGCTAATCGCAGAATTCTTCGATCTGCCCCTCGATCCAGTCGTGCAGAAGCTTACTCATTCGCTCGCTCGCTCACTCGCTCGTTCGCGCGATTACAACACACAGACACACACACACACACAGTGCACAAACACGGAGGAATAATGTACACATTTGAAGGAAAGGGTGGAACGCACGCACACGCGCGGCATGGCGGAATTAGTCGGCGGTCGATGAAGAACTATTTTCGGTATTTCTAATTCTGGGTGCCTGAAGAGAGCCCCGGGAGCGAGAAAGGAGCAATGGTGGCGAGTAGAGGGAAGAAAAGAGAACGAGAGAAGAGAGTCTGGCAGGAACTTTTAAATTGGAGTTTTGACTGGACGCATCGAGACGGACTTAATGTGATTTCGGATTGGCCGGAGGCACGATCTGCCGAGGGTGGTTCGAAGGGCGCGAAGGGTGAATTCGGTATCCGCTGACATCGGACCTGCGCACGTCTTTTGATACCCTCCCTCCCCCCCTTCCCTCTTCATCTTTTTCTGTCCGCATCCCCGTCTCGCTTTCCGTGCCGCTCCCTCAGGCAAAAAAGGGGGATCCGTTGAACGAGACCGATTGACTCCATCGCCCCGATAAAAGGGACGTCGAATCGCGCCAGGAAATTCCGTCCAGCGAGTTTTTCCTGCCTTGGAATGGGGCAAGCGGAGAGAAAGAGAGAAAGAGAGAGTGGTCAAGGGCTACGGATATATGTGGGAAGGATTCGCGGAATGGTTAGCCAAAGGCTCAACTAGACAAGGCTCGAAAAGGACGACTCGTTTACGTTGCGCCCTTCTATAATGAGGTTTTTGTTTGTCTCAGATTTGAAGCAAAGCGGATTTGGTAAAACAGAAGCTGCCGATAGAATAACAATGTAAAATATTCTACGCGATAGTCAGTATTTTGTAGCGAAAATAAAAATTAAATTTTCAAGAAAGACAAACGATGGAATATTTTCTCAGCTTTTTCTATTTTCTATATATTTATAAAGGTACAAAATAAAATATTTCTATCGATCAGGTCTACTAAAGAAAATATTAATTTAAAATTCTATTTCGATTATGTTAATATATTTTTATCTTTATGATGACTGTATAATAATATGAGAGCACATGTATATAATTATTATATTAAATATAATGTAATTTTTATCGAATAATCTCTTCTCTCTCTCTCTCTTTAATATATTCTTTCAATTTTTATTTTTATTTTTATTGTATTTTTCTTCAATAATTTATGAGAGTTTTCCAGAGCTGAAAAATTATTGATAGGTACATTGCGATGGACAATAATAATCATAAAGATATGATTTTTATCGCACTGTAGTATTTTAACGATCCGCCAATAAAATGGTGTTGCCAATCTCTTGAATATCTTTGGCGAAAAGAATTCTCGATTCATCGAAAGATTCCGCGTAGCGCTCTATGGACATTTACATTTTTATCGTCGCGATTTATTGGACGATAGCGCAACAGCCCTGTAATTTCTCAAGTAATAAAAGTGTAGTAAATACCTCACGTCCGTGGAACATGTCAAAACGGGAATTCAGTTATCTTTCGTCTTTGAAAATAAACGAAAAGAATGGGAGCGCTGTAGAATTACAATAGCCTATAAATATTGCACTTTATTTTTATAGATAATTCAAAGAATGCTTGAACTGATATTATTTGGATATACGATTCGCAATCCGCGTTGCAAAACATATTTCAGATCCGCTCGATTTCTCGCCGTTGAATGAATAATGAGATACGATTGTTAAACGGATTGTTAAGAAAAAACATACCTAGAAACATCGTTTTGTCTAAACCACGCTTAAGACCGATAAATCCCGTCCGGTGCTCATGCTAGCGAATCGATAATAATGGTATAGACTCGCAGAATAATCGCATCTGTAGTTTAAATGAATTTTCATCGCGATAAAGGGAGATTGCGGACTAGCACTTCAGATCGCGCGATAAGGACTAACGACAGTTCGTTAAAAGCCACCGGCCATATCGTGGGCGTCGATCTCCGTAGCGAAGGCACATAATCGATCGATCGTGCACATGCCCTACCCGTGAATGTATATCGTTAACGTTAACTGATAACGAGATTGACGCACATTTTTTTTTTAACGATTTCCTGACCTAATTAAAAAAGCTGCTTGCTGACTGCGAACATTACATGAAAGCGCAATTACATGAAATCGATCGATCAATAGAGGACTTCATTCAATCCGGAAGAAAGTGTATAGAATATTTCAGCCGATTGTATGATAATTTTTCCGAATGCGAATTCCACGATTTATCTTAAGTCGATCTTTATTTAAATAAAAATGCAGACCATTATTTTTCGCACCATTATAAATATTCTGTTTACCGGTCTCAAATTTTATTTCAAAAATTATATAATTTTTAATGCTATACTCTGTAATTGTTGTTACCACAACATTGAGATAAAACTGCCATTTTCACAATTTTCTAATATCCGCTTGCAAATACCTTTAGTTAGATCTGGCTCACGACGTGCAACTCGCGGATATCACGTATTAACCTTCGCAAACGGTCGCTTCCTCCGTGAATTACGCGAGCGTTGTGTTACGCATTAGACCAAGATAATGGCGAATATCTCGTAACGAGATATTACAAAACTGTTTCCACGCGTGGTACCCTTTAGAATCGCGCCGCGTTTTGATGACAGCGTAATTATCATTAATCGCGACAACGATAACCGACGCAAATATTTCGTGGTCGGCGCACGTGGGTCTCTTACGCCGATGGACGCCGTATCTTTTTCGCGATCGTGAGACAATGGACTCATTTATCGGCCTGACCTAATCTACACACGGCCGCACCAGGTGCGCGTGCACGCTTTGCACGCTTTTGCTCGCCCCGATAGATAACGCACTTTCTCCGTGTCTGTAATTACGGTTACACGCACGGCGTCGACTTGGGCGCACAATAGGGTCAAGCTGACTCAAAATGCACCCCGAATTATTATCACGGTGTAATAAACCTTTATACGCGATAATAATTTTTGAATTGATATATATTCTAAGCAATTTCCTTAGAAAAAAAACCTTTTATATATTTCAAGCGAATAAAGAGATAGAAAGTAGCGATATATTTTTATAAAAATTTTTTTCTATAAAAAATGTTATCTTTTAATTCTTTAACATGGCGGCCCCCTTCGAGTGCAAAGGATTAAATGTACTGATTGTTTCACGTGTAGAGTTATAGCATAGTCAAGCATAAAAATCTAGTATAAATTTGTTTTATCGTGTTTTTTAAAATCGATAGATTTTTGTCTCTGTATATTATGATATAACATTATTTTATTTTGTTGTAAAATGCATATTTTAATTTAATATTAATAGTCACATACCTGTTTACTTTTACTGGTTATTATTCTTCACATTTTTGCCTCGTTTTATTTTATAACAATATGTAGAATAGTTGATAAAAATATGCAATAATTTTTGATGATAAAACGTTCGTATCTTTTTTATTTGTTCTACACGTAAAACAAATCTTTCTTACACAATAGCATTGTACACATAGATAGTTGCTCTTAAATAAGCCATATTATAAATAATTGTATTATCCTTTGACTATGCAAACCTTAGACTTATCATCGCCTATGCTCTTAACGACGGGAAATGAGCTCGTAAACAATACCCCGCGATGAAAGAGGCAAGAGGCAAGATGAGAACCGTGACGATTAATCATCGTTAATCATAATCACGTCAAAGTAGCTTGATAAACGTTCCTGCTAATGTGAAAATCTAGTATGAAATAGTCGAGGCGATTTATTGTGATGGGATACTATTATCAAACTTCGGAGTTAAATCCAAGTCAGCCAAATGCATATAGGAGAGTAGAAAGAAAACGCGACATGGCGCTTATATGCACAGTACTATCGCACACTATTAGTAAGGGTATCATCCTACCTGCGCCTTCTGATACCGATTTCATTCACCCTCCATGTTTCTGCTCATCCCGCACTTACTCTAACCCTCCATGCTCTTCCCCGATTTAGCAATTAACCCAAGTGCAGGATTCGCAAAAACGGATTTCGCGGAAGCGTGGCGTTAAATTAACGTTTGCCGATTCTGATTGTCGGGCCGACCATCCCGATTGGGAATCGTAATTCGAAAGATCGATTAAACGATCGTCTAGCGATGACATAAGCTTCTACTATGCGATTGTTCTTCCAATTAATATATTATGCAAAAAGTCATAAATAATTAATGAAAGATTGTTAGTACAAGTTCTGCTAACATAATTTCATGTATGTAGAATTCGTAGAAGTGACGTACGTAAATAATTTGTGCTCAAAAATGTTTTGAATATTGTGGCAAGATAGGGAAGTATATGAATTATTAGGTATATCTTAAAAAATCTATGCTATGAGCATATTTGATGCAAGTTTTCACAAGAAATTCGATAATGTGTGTTGTGTGTGTGTGTGTGTGTGTGTGTGTGTGTGTGCTGTCATGTAACTTTTCTCGAATTATTTTTATTTTCTTCAATATAGAAAAGGTATGAAGATATTATCGACGTATCTATTGTTGAATATTTAATTTAGAAAATATCACGAATATATAAAAGAGTGTGAAAATTGTGTGAGCGCCGTTTGTGTATACAAGATGAAAGATAACATCACTTTTACGAATCCGCGTAATCCATATTCCAGCGAGACAACTCAAAGACTCTACTTTCGCGTCCTTCCCCTGCACATGAAGGATATATTACATCGGGCCGGATTTCGGACATGATCATTTACTCACAGAGAGAATTCGAAGATTCCGTGGGAATGGTAACGCGATAGCGAGAAGGAGAAAGGCACGTGCGGTCAGATAAGAGCTTCCGATCGAAACTTGGATTTCGTTTCGTCGATCGAAGATCGATGTAGGGTCGGGGTTGGTCTACGCTGCCAAACGAATTTCATCGATGGTGCACACGCGTGCAACCATATTGATGTATGCACGTGTACGTGCGGCTCTATCAGAGGAAAAGTAGATAGAAGAAGGATCCCGTACTATAATAGCTGATTCGATAACGAGTTCTTTCTTCGAATCGGGAGCGATTGCGCCCGAATTGGTCGGATTTGGAAGGGAACCGCGCATTTGAGCGGTGGCAAAGGAGAATGAAAAAAAGAGATATATATATGTATACGTATATATATATATATTTTTTTTTTTTTTCATTCTATGGATGGTTTGTGAAAGAGAAGGATATGAAGGAGGAGAAGAGATTTGGTACTGCGCGCTCCCGTCGCGTCTGTGTAAAGGAAGAGAAACGCGGCCGCTGCTCGGATACGGCGGGCGGTGCAAAAATAAATCCTTTTTATTCAAACCCTTCGCGGAGCTGAATATATCCGACGCTCGATGCCACCCCTCGAGGATTAATCTGCCGCCCGTGAAGCGATAAAGCAGATTTGCGATCCACGGTCTCCGACTATTTCTACAGCGGGCGAGTCTTTAATGAGATTTGTTGTCGCTTTAAATCGCACGTACGACCAGCCGAGTGTTCGCTTTTTCAATTTTGATTATTTCTGTAGCCACAGCTTGGTTATTGTCTGGTTATTTTTGCATGGATTATTTTACACGCTTCCAAAAATTGTGCACGATGTTCGCGATTTCTTTTCAATTTCGGTACATTCTATTTCGGATAAGTTTTCTATAGTATAAATATACGATCGTACAATTTATTTAATACTTTTCTTAAACGTGAGATTTATCTCGTCCACTCCTCTTGAATTGTACCATTGATTAATAATTTGTCCATTATTGGTAAAGCTATTTAGTTTCGCGGTCACGATGTATAAAATATAGCTTTTTATTGAGTCTAGATAATTTGAATTTAATGCTACATATCCGCTGTATATAGTACCGTTTGTGCTCATTCTCGCTTTGTATCACGATATTTTTTATATTCCATCGACGATCGCTTTCTTGGCACTAATTCCCTCGCGCGATTGTTAGCACACAAGAGATTGCGTAAACGGGTACTTGGCTCGTGCATATCAAGCAGCGTGTACACGTTCCTGTTTCATTGATTAGAGTTCATTGAGATGCTTCGTATGCGGCCCTGATCCGCTCGTGAGAACTTACGGCATCAGGTAGCCTACATATTCTCGTGCAAACTTGCCACACTTTTTACTTGCATTCTTTCGATGGCGATTCAATTGACGCTCGTGGTGTTCTTAATTAAAGTCCGTTCTAAATTTAAATTAAGCGAACGTTACACGTAATGATTTACAATGAAAAATTGTCTGAAAGAATGAGGAAATTTTCATCACTGTCTCATGTATGATTATCACGCATCTTCACGCATTATTTGCGAAACAGATAATAATGAAAACTATTTACTTTGCAATTTTTCTAAAATTCGAGAGAAAAATTATTTTAAAGTAATTTAGTTACCGTTATACTTTGTGATAATAGAAACATGAATGAAATTGTTTCTTTTTACACGTATTTGTTATTATCACAAAAGAATATCGTAACACGCGTGGAAAAACTGAAATGGATATCGCGCGTTCCTACGTGACGCGGGGTGAATGCGAAACGAAGCCGCGATGCAAAAACGCTGAATCGGCGTCGGGTCCCGATCGCCGCGTCCCGATATTCGACGTCCATTCAGCGGCGTCTCGCGATCTCGTCACGGATCATAAATCGTCGCGATATCGACGCGTCGCTCTTCTGCGCGGAACGCGCCTGTCTGAGCACTGCCACTGTTAAACGTGCGTCTCGGTGGAATTCCGGAGTCTGTTCGTTATTCCGTCCAAGGACGCTGCGGATGATCAATGTGGGTCAATCGTCAGCATCAGGATTACCCTGACCCGGCTACATTGCGAGCATTCGTCTTCTTAGGACGAGCCCTCGATTGCAGCCGCATTGCAAATTGCGACGCTCGCCGACGCGTTGCAGTTGGCATGCTTCTCCGGAATAGGTATGCGAGCGCATAACGACCCAATCGCCTCGCAACATTCCGGTAATTATTTAACAATGACTCGCGATAAAGCGCCGTACATTAAAACCAACGAGAGCGATAGGGGCGCTGCAAATGGACCACCAGACATAACCATTGAAGAAGCAGGTTCAACTTGTAGTTCCTTTATTCATTAATGCGAATTAAGTGATTTAATATAAGCGTGGATACTCTGACAAGAATTCTTATAATCCTTGGAATAGGTTAAATCCCTAACACGTCAAAGTGATTATTAGAAGTAAATATATTTTTAATAAATGTAATAAATAATAAAAATTATATACATATATATTTATAATATTTACTTCTAGTTATAGTATGTATATTGAAGCGTGTATGTATTCGGTGATGGAATATATGTTTCATTGAACCTCAGCAATTATACTACTATACAAACTATTTTTTTCCATGTCTTTAGACGCAAAAAATATATTATTCGATTCGTACAAGAATGAATATATATCTTCAGGCTAGTTTCGAGGTAGAGTAAGCTTCAAAGACTTTTCGCGAGCTTTCATACTATCTTCCTTGTGACAACCCGATATCCAGTTGTCGAACGTGCACGTGTTAAAGCGCACGACTCTCTTGATTCTCGCGTCGCTCTGTGCCATTTCGTCGGCTTCATTAAAGTTACTTACGACAAATTTGCCGTGTCGCGAGGAGACGAGTAATAGAACTCTCGGTGAATCACGGGGCCGTGCCGACGGCGCGCATTTTCCGCTGTCGCAATCGCATTTCCTCTAAGTGTAGGCGCGCGGAATTATATCGTCTCGAAACACGAGCCCGGGTCGTCTCGCGTTAGGGCGCTTTAATGAAGTTGTACGCGCGCGCCACGGTAACGGGCCACGTAACACGAGTGACATTGGTCGGCACTGTATTCCAATCCCATTCGAACTTTATGGACCACTGCGATAGTAGTCTCTCCAGCCTCGCCGTCGCCGTCGCCGCCGCCGCTATATAGGTATCGATACAGCTGTGCTCTGTGTAATCGAGTAACATGCACAAACGTCGACTACTTATGGCACGTTCACGATGCTCATTACGTACGACGGGATCTCTGTATTCCACATATTTCCTCTACGGGGATACTTATACGCATGCTCGAAGATAAATATCGAGTCGATTATCACGGATCTCGTCTCTGATCGATGCGCTTTATGTAATTGACTTACACATCGACGTGTTATGAAATTAAAAAAATCGAGATAATAATTAAAATATACTATGGCTGGTCTCACTATGAAATTAGCTAGACGCTAATGATTTTATCAGATTAGACGATCAAGTTCTGATATCAATAAAAAAAATATATGTATATATTGAAATATGTAAAATAAGATATTTTTATATAGTTTTAATATATTAAATTAACTCGTGACTCGCTTTCGTCATTAATTAATGCGTTTCGCGTAAATTATTATACAGATGCGCGTAAACTTTGGTTCCTTTGGCATCGGAGGACGTCTAATTTCCGATATAGCACGCGTGTCAATACCGTTCGCGGATCTCGCGCAGAGGTTGCTAACGACTCGCCAAATATACATATGTCTTAATGCGTACACGCACGTCCGTTACCGCTAATAAGGCTCTCATGAATAGCGAACGTTATCGGATCATCGCTGCCAGACATTTGCAGCTGCGCGTGTGGTAGCGTACGTGTGGTTGACAGAATATGGGTATCGATACAGCGTATAGTTTGCATATGCGCATACGTCGGCCTGCCAGATGTGTACGTTTGTGCGTCATGCATACCTGCGCATATCCTGACGACGTGGATATCACGGACCAAATGAGGTATAAAGACACAGTATCCGCTGTAACTTCGCCAAGACAATGTGTCATTCTAACTTAACGCTGTTAAACGACTCGACAAATATCTATCGATTAATGTGCAGAACGACATGCAACATGTATGTATAATTATTGTTCGATTGCCAGGAATATATATAAAGTAAATTTCTAAAAATAATTTATATGATCTCCAACGATTTTATCAGATTATGGATTATGGAATTTGTATTTGATACAAAAAAAATTGATAACGTTGGAATTACAAAATCTCATTTATACTCTCATCTCTCAAGTTATCGCTCGACTTTGTGGTCGAGTTTCCAAACTAAATAAGAATTGCTAGATTATATAAGCTCGTCTTTACACTCTTCATCGGGTACACCTGTGTCATAAATGTTTGAAGTCCGTTTCCGCAGACTTGGTTCCAGAATAAGTCGTAATGATAAAATTCCAAGGAACGATTAGCCAAGTCTGTAAATATATCCGACACGCAACTTCTAAACTAAGTCGCGCGGAATAGAGTGGTCTTCCTCGATCATAAGTTATATAAATAGATCCATTGCGCCTGAGAAAATGTACACGCGGATAGCGTTTTGTACCTGCATACACGCCTATGGATTCGTCCAGTATATCGGCTGTTCCATTTACAAATGCGGATACGTCAAGATTCTTGTCTGTATTTTCCGATCACACGGCACACGCGAGAGATCTCCACGCGAGCGTTGCAGCAATGCACGTGCGTGCATGAGTTCGGCACGAGATAAGCCCGATATATACGAGTGTCTTATGGTCGATGAAGAGGGAAACGCACATAATAATCTCTGGACTTAATTGATGCTCACGCAAATCGGTATAAAATGGTAATAATTATTATAAAATTTTCTAAAAAATATCGTAATCAATCATTTTCACTTTATATTTATTTATTTTGTAAATAGCAATAGAATTGGATGTTTTTAAATTTTTATCAATGCGCAAACTATTAATTTATCAGAATATTCAAACGCAGTTTCAATCAGAGCGTTTTAAATGATCTTAACATTGTACACATATTAATTGTAAACATAGTCGACAGTTATATAAACAGCAATAAGTTGATTAAAAATTGATCGAGACGATCGTATCTCGGAACTCTCTCTGATCTTTGCCGTAGCCTTACTTGTTTACCCATCGACACGATTACGTAATGGTATGCACGTGCGGTAATAAAAATCCGTCACGCAGAACGCATGCGTAACTGCAACGATAACGACCGCGGATTACGAGCACCGTTGGAATGTTTGTCTTTTATTTTTGCAATTTGGACCGTCGCGCCGATGGCATGCGGTATAGGCAGTTTACCGACCGACTCGGAATTATTAAAATTTAAATCATCCTAAACGATAAACGATACTTTTGCGAGAAATAAATAAACTAGAAAGAATTTTCCGAAATCTATTTTGCAGAATTGAGTTTTCACATGAATTTTGATAAAGAGAAAATTTACTTTGATCCTAATTCTTATGAGAAAAATAGATTTTGTAATACTTGTTATTACAACAGAAAAAAATTGATGTTATCGTTTTTCCATAAGTCGAAATAAAAAATAAAGTCGCGCATGGATTTTGTATAAAGAATTCTTCCTCATGAAGAACAAATTTTTCTCAACTTAAATTATCTAAAATCGATATGCCAAGTCATAAAACTTCGAAGCGATGAACATTAATTTGAACATTAATTTAAGATTGCATTTTTCATAAAATGTCCGGGTATGCAGAGGCTAATGTAAATAAATTGCTTAATCAAGCTACCCATGTAAGATGCAGTTGGTTTAAGAATCCTCTTCAAGTTTTTCCGTTATCGCTCCCTGTGGCGCCTTCGGCAAGAGTAGCCATAAAATTCCTTTGAACCCATGAAATGTAATTCGCGGAGGCGATTAACTGAGGGACGTTCTTTGACTATCCTTTCTCTGAATAGTTATCTCGCGTACGGCGGTGTGTGCCAAACGTGCATTAAGGATGATGAGTAACCATAACGATATTACGAGCAAAGATAGGTCACGTCGAGAATAGCGAATGGCTGGTTCCTGAGAAAGACAGACTCTCTATGCAGAAAAGTAATTGTATACTCGCTTTCCTCGTTTATAGGAAACTGTTTCCGACGAATTTAAGAAACGAGAATAGTTTTATCGATAGGTATTTGCTCTACGAAACATTTATACCTTTCTAAACGCCGGGATAGCAATTTAGAATATTTTATATGCTGCATTATATTATACAATAATGTAGAAAATAAATCACTATCGTGGAAATAGACAAGCAATTAATTCCACAACTAACAAATAAATGAAATAATAAGTTGTATAAATTACTCATCCTAAGGTCGCTCGTCGTCGCCCGCTGTCACTTCTCCTTTTTCTCTTGTGGGCCTCTTATCCTTTGATGCTTTTTCGTGGCACTCACAATTGAAATATCTAAATCATCAAAAATCAGCAGTGCGAAATATTCTGTGTATTCCTCGAATTTCAAATTAATTATTAATAAAGCATTAATAATAATAGATGACTTTTTTTCGTTACTTTAATTACTCGATTCTGTGATTAATATATTATGCGCGTTGTCAATTTGAAAATTATTAGCAAATTGATCCGAAAATGATTAGCAAATATTGAAATTGGTGAAAAATTCAAAGCACGAAGCAAGATATACATATTTGAATCGAAACGTATTTAAAGAAATAATTATCGCCTGAAATAAGTATTGCAATGAAATAATTTATAATTCTCATTTCTTGTCACTTCGATTTCTACTTTATATCGCGAGGAATATTTGCTTTTATAAATAACTATCGTTTCGCGACGCTTACGAGTCGTTAATTGTGAGTATTAATTTTCGCACACATTGATAATTTCTTCTGATTAATAGAAAATGATTGTTTCTTCTCGCGAGAAGATATCTAATATTTGATACTTTCTGTATCAAATATTAGATATCATATTACAGAGATTACTAGAAAATTTTGGCCACAGGAATTCGCATCTATTATTCTACGCTTCATTAGAAAACTATTACTCTTTTTTTAACGATTTAAGGAAGAAAAGTTGTGCCTTCGCACACTGTTATCCTAAATGGGCCATCTTGCGTTAGTATGGGTATGCATACACGTGTGCTAACGATGGAAAACGAAACAAAAGTAACGAGGTCTGTAATATATTGCTAGTATTTGCGCTTAGGTGTACTCGTAGGTCGTTTTTGGTCGCATGTATGCAACACTCAACGACCATCATCAACGTTCGCTCCCTTTTTTTCCTACCTCTGCTGTGTGTGTGTGTGTATGTGTGTGTGTGTGATACTATTCTAATTTTTATTAAAGTCATAAAACGTCCAGCTGTGACGCTTTAACACATTGAATGCTATGCCGGTCACCGGCAGAAAGATAAATGTACTAAGTACTATATAATAATTTTGTAGAATTCTATTATGTGATATTTTGTTGAGATCTAATAATGAGAATTTTACTCCGGAAAGACAAGCGAATGGGATTTAGCATTCAACGTGTTAATGATATAACGAAATACGTATGATTAAAAAAAAGAACGATGTTATAGCATTGTTTTATAAATGAGGAAACTTGAGAAGAAATAAATTTTGTGATCTAATGCTTGTCAATTATTAATAAAATTTATATATTTGTAGTGATTTTACAATTTTATACTTAAATTGTTTCTACTTTTTCATTTAACAAAAATCAGTAATTAATTAGAATGTTTGCAATCTGCCAATTCTCGAATTGTACGCATTGTATTCTCTTCTTATTGATCCTGTTTCTTCTTCCAATTCTTCCTGGAATTACTTAAATTGTTTCTACAATGGAGAATCTACTTCATGTTTGAATGATACATCAATCCGACCCCGGCACAAGGAGTTAGCCGAAGTGTAACGAGAAAGAGATCTAACGTCGTTTACGAAGTCGTCGTTTGATCGTCGCCAGTCCGTTGGCGGAGGACGCCCGGAATAAAATGATATAAACGCGGGCAGGTGCCGTACATCCGCGCCCTCGAGTCTCTTTACTTTCTCCCTTTCTCCCCGTTTTCCTCTTCGAGGGAAGGAAAGCGACAGAACGAAAGGAGAGAGACGCGGTCGGGGCGAAGAAAGACGAGAGGAGCCGACTGTGCCGTTCGTTTTGATTGCGAGGGTGTTTGGAGGACTCGATTCGGGTGGATGGAGGGTCGCGGTGGGGTTGGTTCATCGCTTCCCTCAATCGCCGCTTCTACCCCTTCCCCGTTCATCCCCAAAGAATAAACGAATAAATCGCCGTTTCTTTATGCAAACTTGCATTTAATTCGGACCGAAATAGAAAGGCATTAATTTCGCATGCAAATACTACCAGACTACCAGGCGGCTTCCAGTGTTCGTATGCTCTCCATCGTTTACGAAGGTTGAGGGAGACAGAGGCGGACGAAAAGGAAGGGCGACCGTGGAGTGAAAAAGGGAGTGAAACTCGAGGGCGAAGTTAAGAGAAGCACGCGGGGGAAGGGGAGGAGGAAAGGAAAGAGCGGAACCTCTCGGCGGCACCGATGGGCGAGTCTTCCAGCTTCTAGTCAGGACTCGTAGTCGAGGCGGCTTTCACGGTATAATCAAGATGTTTGTTGATGTCGACGGCGAGGGTTGCTGCGAGAGGGTGGAGGAAACGCAGAATGAGATAAACGTAAGAGCCGAAGCGAGAAACCAAAAGTACCGGGGAGGGACAGGGAGAGAGAAAGATAGCGGAGATGGGAAGCAGATGATGCTGGCGTAAAAGGTAAAGCATCGTGCTGAGGGTGCGAGAGAGGAAGTGCAACTTGAGGAAAACGCGAATATAGAAAGATTTAATAAACAGCAAAACACCGAGGGGTAACCTCGGCGAGCATAGTTGAAGTTGCATAAATCCGTGCATATTAAATGCATCGAAATCGACGATCGCAAAGTGAAACAATCCTCTTCGCAACTATCTTTCACCCCCCCCCCCCTCCCCCCTCCGCGCTCCTTGTCCCAACTTTGAATGAAAAGTCGTAAGATGAATTATTACGTAGTCTATTCACCGACAACCTACAGATACTAGCATGTAGGCGGTGTTAACAGATAAAACAAATAATTGCACAAGAATTACAGTCGATTGCGATGGAACGGCCGCTGGTTTGCTCGAAATAATGAAAGATGCTCTGCCCTACGCATGTCGTTCCGCTAAAATTAAGCTTGCGTTTAAACAACGTGATGGGACTGAAATAGATTGAGCGATCAGGTGAAATGCAGCGCGTTTCCGTTACCTATTATGTACATTAATGCCAGGATTGAGTTGCACTAACAACCTGGTTTAATTAACTCGGGATAGCGATTTGCCATCCGTTTCCAGATTATGGCACTATGGTTTGTATAGGCATAGAGAGAATATTGAAGTATTTAACACTGACTGATATTATATATATAATGCAATCAATTCGGTGTTTTTTTTTCATTGTATTTGTTATGAAATTAAGTTTATCCTTTCAGTCGTTTTAATATTAAGAGTTTTATCGTTATTAAAAGAAATTATAACCGTCGAAAATAAAAATCTCGAAACAATTATTCTGAATAGGATTTATGTATTTGAATAAGATATATGTATACAAAATGTTTTTAACATTTATTTTCTACATGGCGAACAATATCGAGATAGTATCTGCAATCTTTTCCGATGATAAAAAACCTTTCTAGCGTAAAAGTTATAACGATATAGCAACTACAACTCTTTTTATGTCAGCTCTCCATTTTATTCCGTATTATCTGCCATTGAATATTTTACATTAACCAAGAATTCTCTTTCTGTTACAGGTAATGGAAAAACTCTTTGAAACTCCCTTCCTTATGTAACAAATCATGGAGGAGGATCTTGAGGCTAGTAGTAAGTGAAAAAAAGAAAGTAAGTCAGAAACACGTAACGAAACTTTCATTTCTTGGACGGAGCGAGACGCAAGCTTACTGCGACGGGCTTACTCGGCGATGCATTAAAAATATACTAATTTTTCGTGCGGAAGTAAAACCGGTAGTAGCCCCAGTACGAATCGCAATCAACGGCGACCGGTGCGGCATGCATAATGCATGCCGCCTGGAGCTACGTGCGTACTTACGGAAGAAACTTATCTGTGTCCTTGCATATCCGGCAATCCTTGCATATCGACTTCGGGCATGAATGGAGACAACGACAACGCTCGTAATAAGAATAAATTGAATGAATTATAAAATTGGATCTAATATCTACATATATACCACATATATTGGTCGTGGACATACATGAACATTTGTGAGCGATTTGCTATTTTAGATATGAAAAAAATAGAAACATAATTTTTATAATAATTGCTATGCAAAGATGAGAGGAAATCTGTATTAAAGTACCTTGAGGAAAAGTTGAAACAAAACTTTAAAACATTGGCATTTTTCTACTCTTTAAGATAATTAAATATCAAATTAATTATTTTCTACATTATTGTTTATTTTTCGCGAATAAATGTTCTCATTAAAAAGACTTTGTCTCCGTTTAATCTCGCATATGAAGCGAGAAGCTTTAAACCGCGATCTCGAGATTCGATATCGTCTTTTTGCGCCGAATCATAGCGAGAGGAAAGTCTTAAAGACGCTCACCGGCAGAATGGTTTACGGCATTCGAGTAAGCACTGGGAGATATCTTTGGTAGAGCGTGGTTCGTCCTGGTGGTTCGTGTCCTGGAAGACAGTTTACGATCTCTCGCCAGCTGGGGGAGCTCTTTACGTGCAGGTGTTAGATCATTCGACCAGCGGGTGGAGTTAAAACGCGTATGATTTATGATCGAGTTCTGCGGCTTCGATTAATTTCGTTCGGAAGGAAGGAGAAATGGCAAGAGTTCAAGGTCGCTCGGATGGACATGCCGTAGCATGCCGTAATTTTGTTCGTCTTCGTTCTCGTGTTTCTCTCGATCGTTGTTGTCTATAGTCATCGACGTTCGTCTTCATTTCTCGAAATCGACATAGGATTTCATTACACGATTTCATCGCCCCGATATCAAATTGTTTATACTGCGTCTATAAACGACTCTTGGCTATTCCACTGTTTATATCCCCAGAGAATTGAGGATTTATCCATTCTCTGCGAAGGAGATTGTTGAGTATCATCTTCCATTGTCATTTTGTGTCTATAGATATCGAAGATAAGACGTCGTCGTTACGAGCGACGTAAAAATCTGTTATCTTTTATTATCACTAGATGTTTCCGTCTTTTGCATATTCCATTCGTGAAGGGGATAAAATCTCGTAACTATACATATTTCATATAAATTAGAATGCTGAGATTTTCTATCGCAAGATGTAATAAAACATACACTTTATTTTTCGCCGAGGAAAGAAAGTTCCTCTAGCCATTTTTATATAAATTCTCCCAGCGCCGTCGACACGTTAGCTTTTCGAGGAATATAATTCCTGCGGCCGATGGCGGACCGTTGACGGTGACCTTCTCGAAATTTCACAGCTCATTATGTACCATAGGAATGCGGCAATATCTTCTTGCTCTCCTGGCGGCATCCACCACCCTCCCTTCGCTGATGCGCAGGTTCTTCTTAAAAGAATTTGATATCGAATTCTTCGCTCTCTGGGCCCTAGATGATGGCACGGGGAGAGTAAGGAACACGGCGGACGGAGGAGAGACGGGCGCGGGCAAATCGCCGAGGCCAGTCGAGAGGTAGAGAAGAAAAGGTGGGATGAGAGAGTGCATTATCTCGAAGTTCGGTACGGAATTCACCCTCTCTCACTTGCGAGTTTCCATACCGGCGACTGCGATTCCGCGGCTCCCGTCGGGACTTACCACCCGTGGTACCGCGGAATTACGCCGGCGGATAATAACGTTTTATGCCGATTTTAATACGCGACTTCGTCCCACTCCCTCTCCCTCCTTGTCTCTTGTCTCCGTCTTGTCGGAGTCATCCCTTCCTCTTTCCCCGTTACGGGATTTCAAATCGTCAATTCCGCGATATAGTACGCCCGCTCGAACAGCGACGAATTCTCCTTTCCGCTTTATGCCGTACTTCTTTTCTGTCGTACACCATTCATCGGAGACGCGATTTCTTCGGCGATCGAATCGAATGTCTTCGGGTGTAGGTCGGGATAGCAGGAGCTAACGCGATAATCCGCCTCGATCTTTCGCGATTTCGCTCACGATAGGAGAACGCGCGGTTGCCTTCCTTCAAAATCCACTGCCTTCCTCTCTCCCCTCGCGTTTTCCGCGTCATCGGCTTTAAAATGTGTAATAAATTGCCATCATAAATCTGCATTCCGTTCGTGGACGTTAAGACGAGTATTAAATTCGCCGCGATTTACGTGCGCGCGGTTTAAAAAAATTTCAGGACTGCTCGCGGCTAAAGGAACGCGAAAGCGATCGCGCCGCGAGCAACGACACGACGCACTCCTCTTTTCCTTTTTAATGAGACCCATGATGTTCGCGAATTTTTAATGACACGAGCCAATGCTTAACATAGATTATATTCGCATTAATAGCAATCATGCAAGTTATGTTAGGTTAATTATTGTATTGCGGGGACGAAATGCATTTGTATTCCGTCCGTTGCATGTTGTCTTTCGATTATAATAATTGTAATATGATATACGAACATGTTGCCATTATCCATTTAATATATATGTATGTACATTAATTCCATATTAATGCCTAAATTAGTTACTTACGCTGAGAAAAATAAAATTAAATGTTTTTCGAATTATATTCAACTCAAAATATAATCAGGTAGATTTTTCACACATATTTTTTTTAGAATTATTTTACAAGTTCTTAATTTATTGCAATTGCATCTGAAAGAAATGTATAATGCACATTCAGATAAGTCGATATTACAAGATATTAAATTCACAACTTACTTAACTCTTTAATTTATGTACAGTGACAGCTTCAAGAGATTGCACATTCCCAAACTACATTTCGAAACACAATTCCAAATTCTAACTACACAATGCTTGCGTGTGTAATAATACTTGTAGTAATTTGATTAGAGTTCTGTATTGTGTGATTATGCCGCTTATTTGCGCAATTTTGTAGTATCCTCTTTTATTTATTTAGAAAAGTAATATATGATATGTTATAAAAAAGATTATCTTAATATTATATTATTTAATTGATGTGTAAACAATTTTCTGTTTTTAACAAAAATTAAATTAAACCTCTTTTTTTATTTCAATTTGATTTCTTGATAATTAAGATTCTACTAATCCGATCAAATTTGCACAAATATAAAATTTATTTTAAATTCGTCGAAAAACAATCGAACCTTTAATTTTACACAACCTTCATCAAAGCATCTCGTATAGTTTGTATGTATATAATGAGACAGAGTCCCGTGGATCTACGCACTGCGCTTTCGGTTTCAGCGAAATACAAATTTCGCCATGAAAGCAAAAGTCACAACTACAGCTGATTGCGCAAGAAACATTCCCAAGTGTTAGGTATCCATAGCCAACCATAAAAACCCAAGTGTTTAATAGCGACGGTTAATTAAATTAAATAATTGGAGGCATAAATGTCAAAATATATCGTTTTCTCTCTGTTCCTCTTTTTCTCCCTTTATCTCGGATCGATTTATTCCGTCTCCCTCTTCCTAAGACTCCTGATCTCTCGCCCTGTTTAAGTCCCGATGGTGCACATTGAGTTTTACGATGGCTTACGATTTGCGATCATATTACCGCGAGACACTGCTGTTGCATGACACTGAACAAACGAGCGCAAAAAGGAGGACTGTCACAAGAATAATCCGTAAAAATTTTTCACCAATCACGCAGATTTTTATCGCGAAATTAATTTCTGTCCGCAAAACTCGCGTTGCGTCGCCTTGTGTAAGCGCGTGAATAATTGCCGGTAAGCGGGATAAATCGTGCGGCGTACGCGAGCTTGACGTCCTCCGCCGATTTATGTGCAAATTCGACGATTACGCGCGAAAGTTTCCGTATCTCGCATTGTTACTCTACGTGCAGCAACTCGCAGCAGCTTATAGCATCAACGAGTATAACGGGAAATGTTTCGCACCTTCCGCGCGATATAGAATGGTTATAAAGTTATAAACCTAGGGATTGTTTTATGGCAGACTTAATGACTTAACGAGCAAAATAAAGTTTCAGGAAAAAAATGGAGAGCTGCTGAATTAAGATATTGTTAAGTTTTATAAGCCGCAATTTCAAAATTAAACACGTAATTGATTGCAATTTTATAATGATACACTTTCCCTAAATTTGCGTGCGATATATACATATATATATGTACATATGTGTGTGTGTGTGTGTGTATTATGTATGTAAATATTTAAATAACTATTTGAGTAATATATTAATTTTTTGCATCGAAAGTTTAGACAATACTATAAATACAAAATATTAAGAGATTATTAGAATATACTGGAATGTATTTTAAGATTATTAAATTTTATTAAACATATATATGCCAATATTTATAAAACTTAAGTGTTGGATAGTTTTGGCAAGCATTTATACCAAAGTATTTTAATTGCCATTTTCTTAAGACAATTTCTATGATCACCAATTTTGTGTATTGTTAACGACTACTCGTGCTAATTAAGCGATTTATGAAAGCGTCATGTATTCAAATATGTTATCTTAATGAAGTCACAAACGATAACGCATAAATTATCGCACGATCCGTATATTCTGCCGTTATTTTGCCCCGACCGTGTTTGTTCCTCTTCCACCCTTGTTTGACGGTCTACGGTGTTCATCGAGGTTTACGAGCTTTTGCGATGTTTGATCCTATTACCGCGTAAGTTGCGGTCAGGGTCGACGGGCAAACGAGCATCAGAGTACCGAGTGAGACACGTAAGATGCACCCGTAAAAATCTTTATGGCGCGCGAAGATTTTCCCGCGTAACTAACTCGTACGACTTGCGGCGTGTTTCTATAATGTATTTGCCTTGCGAAACTTCGTGAACGACTACGCGTTATTAAAAAACTTTGCCTCCAGGCAATCAAACTAATTGCACGATTATGCACGAATGGGCTCACTTACTAGACAACTTTCAGTGTAATTCATTACTCGCTCGTTCCTCTCTCGGTGGCATGAGATTTTTTTTTTTTTTTCATTAAAATTTCTTTCTTTCTGCAATATAATTATTTACCAATATAACGCTTCGCACGTATTAGACAATTCTACAAGCTATCCTACTTAATACGATATGTTAGCAATAATTAAGATTTGTATTATATACAATTATTTATCGGTTTCCCGCATTTTTAAAAATCTGAAGTTTTATTTCTGAAATCACGGTATGTGCATTAAATGTGTTTGTTTTTTCTGCTGTTATACAGCTCATTATTTTTCTTTCTGCTATATACATGATTCTTTAGATTACTTGAACTAATTTTGTTTCTTACTACTATATATTTTCTTAACCTCGATGTCTCAATCCATCCAATGTTAATTGATTTCTCTTTATAATTGCATCTTGAACATGCGTTATCATCGCAAATCTGGCAGATGCAAACAAGCTACGTAGTCGAGTTCCTCACGATCGCTTTGTCAGGCCGCATAATAATCCCGCGTACCGTTAATTGATCGAGCTGTATAATCGCGCGCAAACGAAGCAGATATCAGATAGATAATGTTAGCGTTCTCTCAAAATGTTGCGCGGTGTTCATCGACTTTTACGAGTCGGCGATCTTCGGCGATATTACCGCGTGGAAAGAGGAGTTGCGGTCAGGGCTGGCGAGCAAGCTGAGAGAGACCGCGCGTACAGGACGTCGCCATAAAAATCTTTATGGATATCCCCCCGTTCACGACGCACGGCAAGCGTATTACGTATATGGACGCATCATGCCGAGCCTTACGCGGCTCGCTCGCGCGGTAATGAAAGTAACGAGATCGTGTCTCGGAATGGATATCGTTAGCTGAGATCCTTGGATCCGTATAGGTAGTGAGAGTTTGATGGAAAATTATAGTTGCGCTGAATCGCGATTAAAACTCTGACTTTTTTTAGTGATATCTCGGCATTTTATAAAAATTACGATGGAGAAAAAAATCGATAATTATTAGTTAATTATTTCCAGTAAAAATTGAAGTTAATACATCATAGATACAATTTAAATTTCACACGTGTTATAATGATTTTATTAAATTAGAAAATGTTGCACTGCTAAATATATTGCTATTATAATATTAATACATTTTTATAAAGCGTTTATGTTAATAATAAATCTCGAAAGAAATAAAATATCGCTGTTAGGGAATTGTGCTGATAAATATACGTAAATCAGCTTTTCTAATTGTAAGTATTACAGAGTGCTCTAGATAGATATCGCTCAAGGAAATAGCTGTCGTTAATGAGCATTGAAGCTAATTGTAAGCTATCTAATCTTCGGAAAATTAGAGTAACGTTTTATGAGTCGTCGTAATGAAATGTCTCGGACTTTTGCGATAGGGGCGGATTAAGAACGATACAATGTAACGTCGACAATTAATTCGCGCTCGCGAAACGTCGTGTCGTGGCGAACGAAATGACTTCCTTGTGTTCGCGCGTATAAAGCGCAACAAGTGAAGAGGAGACTGCACGGATCTTGGTGTATATGTCCATGTGCCATGTGTATATATACGTGTACAATTCTCGTCGTATTCTCGTTTTTAGCTCTGGTCAGGTTTCAGTCTTAGCTACTAAGAAATTACATCATGCGTCATATCGCGTTCTTAACGTAATCCTTTTCTATTTAAAGTACGGTCGGGGACTGGATTTAAATCGCTGTTTGAAAATAGTGAATCTTATACCAAAATTTATCTTTATACTCAAATTGATTATTTTAGATTGATCTGATTTTTATGCCATAGATAGAGAATTAATTTCTATGCTTGCTTATGGCCATGAAAAATTATAGATAATATATATTGATATTAGATATTTTCTCCGTACTATAGAAAATATATGTCTTCTCTCATCGTGCACAAAAGATTATTTCTTCTTTAATCGAAAACGAAGATGCATATCAACGCGACAAATTAAAAGGAGGCGTTGAAACCGGTTAAATGAATGCGGTCGCGTAAATTTCAAAAGTATCTTGAGAGTCGAATCTGCATGCGACGTTGATATCGTTGACCGTATTGCATAAAATCCCGAAGTAACGTAGAATTGCGAATAAATAAGCGCGAACGAAATCCGCGTGCGGAAACGCACGAGATTGCGCTCGTTTCGCAACTTACCGTTTGTAAGATCACGACGTGGCGCGTTGCGACTTTCCGGTCACGCGCGCGTACTTTATTGCCGCTCCGATATATCGGCGTGATACATAAATACGGTGAGCTAGCGAATGGCCGTTATTTTGCAACACATCGCCCATCAGATCGCGTAAAATTCCGGTTAAATGCTTAGCCGATGAGTATCGATGATGATGGACGCGAGCGTAAACGCTCTAATTCCTTACGGTGTGTTAATATGTTACGAGTATTCGCAACTTCGTGATCGAAAGATTATGCAAATTTATGTGACAAATCTGCGATAAAAAATTTTAATTTTGCACTATATTTTTTAAATCTCTTTTAAGAAATTGAAGTTTCGATATTATATAATTATTGACGAATAAAATTGTATAATGAGTCTTATTGTGATTACAAATTAATAATTTGTAATTATTTTTTTTCGAAATTTCCTTAAATACTAATTTTTAATAACATTTTAAATAGAGAATCTTAAAATAATAAAAAGTTTCTTTAGGATGTTCAAGTATTTTAATCTGTTATTGGTCGGGATTATTATTCAAGGTCTCGATCCGTTGAATGACTCGATTCTTCACAACATGAAGCATACATTATTCGATATGACACTCGTGCGAAGAGAGGAGATAACTGGTCGATGGCTGTCGCTCGGCAGAATCTGAAGAGCGACGTGCTTCGAGCGGGATGGACAAGTTGCGAGCGGTCGGTTTTATATCGGGATACCGCGCGGATCGCAAGATTGGCCGATACGAGGTCGCAGGTGTTCGAGGCACGCAAACTAAAGAACTCCGTCCGCGGAGAAATTACCTTCATTTTCAGCGTCTTGAATCCTTGAGAGTTCCTCTCGATTGCGTGCCACGAACAGCGTCGGACCGACTGAATTTATGGACCGCGCTCGCGATTGCGATCGAGACGACCGATTTGGTGGTACACGATGCGCGAGACGGGAGATGATGTTAAAATTCAAAGTATCTCACAGATATCTCGATCTGGACGGTATAAGCCGCTAGATTTCAGTGCGGAGTCGCTCAATTAATTGAGAATTTCATAGTCGGCCGCGACTCGTTTTCGAGCTAACATTAGTCAAATGAAAAAGAACATAGTAATTAAACTGTTAATAGAAATTTAACATACGTTACGCGTAAGCGTTTTGTGTCTTTCTTTATAGAAAAACACTCTGAAAATATATAGTATATATGCAATCATTATTGTTTAATTAGCTTTTTATAATTAATATAGCTTTATATAAGATAATGTACATGTACGCGCATAAAGTTCCAGTTCTTATTAATCATGAATTGTTACTTATCAAAAACCAAAATATTAAACGCAAATAACTTTGTATACATAATTCAAAATTTTAAGAGTAATCAATTTTACGGGCTGTTTTTTATATATTCATACAGAGAATTTTCATCTTGGTTGTCTTCCATATTTGTCACCCTGCAAATAACCATCACAATGTAAAGGTATTACTAACATGATTACATGTCCTTAAATTTAAATCTGGAGAATAAAACAAGAACAATCTCTCGCACGCATGATATTCACATACACAGATAACATTATTTACATACACGTATAAGTGTGTGCGTGTCATGTACGTATTTGTACATGACACACATGGCACATCCAGTGCGTATCCCACGTAAGGGGGTTGTGTCGTACGGAAGATCGAAAGGGACCCGGAGACTGAGGGGGAAGGGACATCAAAGCGAGATTGGCCGTGTAAACCTGCGAACAACAAAGTCAGTCCTTCCGTCCCTCATCCCTCTTCCGCCTCCTTCTCGTCCTTGCGCTCTTCCTCATCGTGCCTCATCCTCGGATCTCTTGTTGCCTCTCTTCAAACCTGCTCAGACCGAGGACTAGGGGACATCAGATCCGCCCAGGACGAGCCCTGCTCGGAGGACCCTCGAAAGCGAGTCGAGTATATGCACTGTAAAAAAATTTATCGAGGACATTTGGCTTGGGAGAGAAGATTGAAATTTTTTCGCAAGGATAAAAACGCTGGTCCGACGAGCAGACTGAGAAACCGAGAAGAGGGAAGCTACCGCTGTACGGCCGTAATAGAGCACTGTGATTAGACTGTTGGTACATCTTGTTGATCATTTGCCTGTGCTGAAAATCGCATTCCCGCAAGATTTCTACATAATTAAATTTTTTAGTTTTGAAATCTGTCGGCAAAAACACAGCACGGCAACATCATATTCTGTAATATGGTAGTTTCCACTCAAAGTTCAGTTGATGATATGATGCAAGAATCGCTTCATGCAAATTTATTAAGAAATATTTCGGAGCCTGCTTACATCTGGAACTCAAAACGAGTAGCGGATCGGACGTGAAACAGATCGTATCAGATTGAATGCCATAATTACGTTATGCGTGGAATTTTAATTTCTCACATCGAGCTAGATTTTTTGGAAGTGTAGAATAGTATCGGCCGTTGTGACTCGCGCACCAATTCGGTCGACAAATCATCATTAATGGGTATCGCTGTGCGTTAAAAGTAGTATACGAGCCGTGCGGACACGGTCGAGAGATCGATCGGTATACGCGTTTTATCTTACAGGCGACCATAGAGCGCGCTTGAATTATGCATCGGTCTGAAAAGAGGATAGACAGAGAAAGAGAGGCAAAACGCGAACGGGTTAACCGAGTCGTTAACGATCCGGCAAGAATCGCCACGCGAGAGAAAGAAAGAGAGAGAGAGAGAGAGAGAGAGGAGAGGAACGCCAAAACGTTGAAACTTTAAGTTATCGTACACTGAACTTTTTAATGAAATAAATTACCTGCGGAAAAATGGCTCGACCATGTCGCTTAACCGATGCTGACCGCGCCAACTCGTTGCGTTGCGTTGCGTTGTTCGGCCAAGATTTATTTACTCGGTTTATCTTCGACAGCTAGCCGACTTACCGGCAACAATTTTTTTCCTTTATTACGAGATCGTTTCCTGAACGCGGTAAATTGTGCAACGACCGTAGAGTCCATAGTTATATTTCGTTCCGTGTGTAGAGTGATAGGACAGAAAGATATGGACAGCCAATAAAGTATAAAAGCATGCATGATTAATCATTTTCTCTCCGTCCAGGATTTAATATCACTTCATTAAGATATTTCGCAGAAACTTTAAAAGAGTGTCTTGATAGACAAACGAGATAAATGCTCGCAACTTTCGCGCTCCTACAGTTTAAAAATATTATACGAAATGTGAGATTTCGATGGCAAATGTTTCGCAAATTGTTGGAATATTAATAATGTGTAGATGTCATTAATATTAATGTCTCTGGTATTTTATTTTGCATGGTTGTGTTAAATCGAGATTAAATGATATGAAATTTCTGATATATTATTAATATGCGCGAAAATATTGCAATCTTTCTATTTATATATATTTTATTCCAATCTGATTATTTTACAAACGAAGACCATTTGGAGAAATCTATAATTTTATCACTTTACGCTACACCTAATTGTGTCTTATCTTCTCCTAAGTTGAAGATGGCCAAAAATCGAGCGCTATACTATACTTTAATTAAAATTATCCCGTTGAGTATCAACGTGTATGGTGCGCTATAATGATTAAAACACTCTTTAAACTTTCTATAAACTCGTTAATTGCACTGTTTTTCGTATCACTTGTCTCCGATTTTCATTTCACACTAACATATAGCCGCGACGTCTATATGACGAGATCGCATTCTCGAAATGCTTTCGGGAAATATCGATTTCCTTTCCAAGGATTAGACAAGGTTATCCCGATCCCACGCTTTCGAATGGTGCCGATCGATTACATAACTTCTCGATATCTGAGGTCGGAAGGATTAATTCATTTGGATAGAATTGTACAGATAGAAAACCGAAGGATTTTGAAGATCTGCAGAAATGTTTGTCGCTATAGAAATTGCATGTATCGCAAATTTTGATTGCAGAAAAATCTATGTCATATGAATATAATATTTAAGTTATAAATAAAATCAGTAGTTACACTGTCTGTTCTTGCACAAAAGTTCCGAACTTAAAATCAAGTCGATATAATCTAATTTTTTTCACAAGAAAATAATATACTTTATACATATTTTATAAAAAATTTTAAAATGTCTTATGCAATAAATTTCATAAAACCAAACCGTATTTGATGCAGTTTATTATTAGCAAGAATTAATGGAGATGATGAGCGTGCACATAGCATGATGCTCGCGTGTGCGAAATGCATGGTTCTATAAAAGCTTCATGCGTGATAATCAAAGGTTGCCTCGAGAATGAAAGTCCACGGTTACATTGATGTCATGAAATAATCATCTGTTGGACGATGTGGCATTTGGTAAGACATACTTTCACGCGCGCGTCCCATAAACGGCGTGTACGCAGAAAGTGAATCACGCATGTACCGCAATATACCTCTTTAAGATTCCAGACGGAGATTTTTATTCTTCATATGACGTAATATTTTTTTATACCGAACAAAATTTTATGAAACACGTTTAGAAAGAGAGTGATATTTATCAATAATTATTAAATGGATAGAGACTATATTTTAAACACGAGCAAAAAATATTTTTATCGCGTAAAATAGTAAATAAAGCTTTTTGCAATTGATCATTCAATTTTTTTGCAGGACAAATTTTCTAATTTTATTTATAGGGTATAGACATTTTTTTTTTGTTTAACTTTCATGGAGCGCGCTCAGGTCGTATGTCATTCTGGTCGCGCAGTATGCGAGGGATGTGCGAATAAATTTATTACACCGAGAGATTACATATATTGCATTCATGCACAGGTACAACGTAGAACTGTGACAAGGCACTCGCGACAAATTGCGCGACCGCGGCAATTTTCCTTCTTGCCCAGCGTCGTCGGGGAAAAACATTTTCTCCCTCTCTCTCTTTCTCTCTCCCTCTCTCTTTCCCTCTCTTTCTCGCTCCTGAGCGCGCGTTCCGTATTCAGTTAAAGCGAGTCGTAACGTATTCCCTAGTTTTGGTTCGTATAAAACAATCGCTTCTGGCACGGGCGAGAGTGCCGTATCGCGCACGTTCCTCCTCGTAAATGGAACACCGGAATCCGGGAAAGTCGGCCGCGCGCGACTCGATGCGCGGCTTCTCCGTCGCTGTCGGTGTTCTCGCCATCGTCGTCGTCGTCCTCGTCGTGTTCGTCGTCGTCGTCGTCGTCGTCGTCGAGCAAGTCAAGCGGCTTAAAGTTATGGCCTCCGGCTTCGTCGCCCGCCCGCTACACAAGCGGACCCGAAGTTTTCCTCTCCCGTCTCCGCACCGGTGATTTACGCGCTCGTACATCCGCGGCTTCGCCCTATATACGTTGGCCCCGGGCCCATCGCGCGGCTTCTCTTTCCTTCCGCTCGGCCGAGCCCGTTTAGCCCCGTTTTCGCTGCTCAGACCGAATTCACTCCGATCGACGGGTTCGTCGTTCGCGCGATTCGATTTGTTCTCTCCGAACGTCGATGATGGTTGTCGATAAAATGTGCGAAAGCGATGTAAGGAAAGTGAAATAAAAATTACACAAACGGGATTATATTTATAACGAGTAAAAAGAAATGTGAGAGAATAAGTAAAATTCACTACACATTTCGTATCGGATAAAAGAAAGAAATGGCATTCATAAAACAGTATTGTTATCAAGAGTACTATAAATTTACATAGCTTATATTACCCTTTGATGATGATAATCGACGTTGAAATAAAGCATTTTTTTTTTCCGAGAGTGACAGTTTATCGATATTTAACCTAGTCATATATGTGACTCTGCAACAGTATTCTGCAATGAGTTATTAATAGTTGTTATCTATAATTAATGAAGACCGTCACACGTGCGTATACTTGCGATAATTTTGCAATAAATACGATGTAACTTTGTTTATTCTTCATAACTGCACGCAACGTAAAATCATATCATATCACTTATGACTATTCTTCTTGTCCAGGACATATCTTACAATATATAATACAAAGTAATTAAGATAACGAAAAGAACATTGAAAAAATACATACAGAATAGCGTTATTAACATCTTTTTTTTACGAGATATAACTTCGCTTTGCAACTTCTTTTCATTAAATAAACGTTTATATTAGATAACATTTCGACAGAACATTTCTCGACGGCAATAGAAAGAGGATTTGCCTTCTGGCAATAAGATCTTTTGTACTCCTACGAAAAAGAAAGCAATATTTCTGCCACCCACATCGACTTCAAATATCACGCTCGTATCTTCGTGAAGTCCGAGTGCCGCACACTATGTAGCTCTGTCTGCATTGTGGCAATTGCTAATGTCTGCTTGTATATAGTCCCGTAATATTATTCTTCTAGCGGTAATGAGATTTGCATTATAGTTAATCGCGAACGCATCGAAAGTAGAACGTCATTGAATTACAAAATAACAGCATGCATTAGCGATATAATTGAAATAAATTAGAATCCACTTAGGTGTACCACCTCGCTGTTATAATAATAATATGTTGCCATATGATAGTGAATTCCAACACTTAAATGATTTCAACGCTTAAACGAATCTGTTATGCTAATGCAACATTTATTTATTCCGTTGATTATCTAATTTCAGATTTAGCTGCAAATTCCTTGAATTGCGTTTTATTACGTAAGTCATTGTGAATGCCATCAACATTTTTTGTCAAAAAATTTTATGATAATCGGTGGAATTTATTTAGAAATTCATTATAAGATCTATTTCTCTCTTATTTATTGTAAAATTTATTCCTCTTTTGACATAATCATTATAACAATTAATATCACATTTACTTTTCTTATTTGTCTTTATCCAATCCATTTTGTGAAAAAACCGATAGAAGTTATTTTTACCGTTCTAACAACTTGGAGAACAATCACTCTCTAATCACGGCTGACCAACAAGTTGCATTACTACTAGCGGAAAACTTCTATTTTGATTACAATCCTGTAAAATTCTCAATTCTCCGGATTTAATAGAATTTAACGAACAATTCATACAATTTTAATTTTTTACTTGAACTTTTCTATTCCCCTTGAAATTTTAGATAGATTACAAATGTATACCCACATATATATCATATACATATAGACATTTTCCCTCGCCATTAGCCGTCTTCGATGCGTTTGTCGCGACAAATCTTTAACGACAGACTGAATCTCGCGCGATGGACAAACGGATGGACGAGTATAGTACAGAATCCCTCGAGATCGAACGGCTCTCCTCGAATGGACGGTGGATGAGAAGTTTCGGAATCGCTCGTTACATGCAGCCCGTGTTCCCGAATAGGATGTCACGTCGCCATGGAACGTGCGACGTGGGCCTTCCCCTTTCCCATCACGCCGTTCATTCTATCAGGCCTCTTTCCCCTTCTGTTTCATATGTGTATGTGTGTGTGTGTGTATTTTCTCTCTCCCCCCCTTGCCTGCACTTGCCGGTGTCGCACACTCGCCTCCCTGCGGTCGTACGGGCGCAAAGCGTACGTGAAACCCATGGGTCTCGTAACGCGTCCTCTCCTCTCCTCCTTCCTCACTACCGGTACTCTCCCGCTTCCGTACGACATCCATAATGTCTGTCTATTCACTCTCGACTGAGCCGCGCTGCCTCTGACAGCGTATGAATTCCAACTTGAATATGTATTGTCGGCGCCAAATTAATATATACAGCCGCGATCGCGTACTCCTCCGCGGATCCCCGCGTGCTCCATATCGCTGCTTCTTCGCTCACCATCTCTTCGTCACTTTTCCTCCGTCCTTCCTTCCTTCACTCCACCTCTCTACGCGCGCAATGCTTTTCTGCCGCGCCGCTTCTAAATGTAATTTAATAATGTCTGCTGCCGCCGACGCTACCGGGGCCTTCTCAGGGATCTTCGTGACTCAACGACGCGGAATAACGATTTTTACAAGGAACCGTCAGGATGTTAACTCTCTCTCTCTCTCTCTCTCTCTCTCTCTCTCTCTCTCTCTCTCTCTCTCTCTCTCTCTCTCTCTCTCTCTCTCTCTCTCTCTCTCTCTCTTTCTCGCGGCGAGCCTTACGGCGGATTAATATTCTCCGCTATCTAAAAAGCGAAGACAGAATACGTCGGAATACTTTGTGAGACAGGGAATTAAATTTCACGGCGACGCGCGCGCGCGTATTACGCTCCCGACGTGCAATTATTGTTTCTAATTATGTGAAAGATACGAAAAGACCGTGAGGAAGTGTCAAAATTAGCTGCAACTTCAGAAAACATCGAAGATATACAGTCATGTCGTTAAGCGGAAATAAATATGGCAGACATAATTTAAGAAGAAGCGAAGAAAATTGATAATCGCACGCTTGAACATTGAAATTGCAATATATGTATATATATACATATATAAATTGAAGAAAATATTAATGCATTAGTATATCAGAGTCTTTTCAATTTATTATTATAAATTAAATGTATTAAAATATACATATATATGTAACATTTAATGTGTTCCTCATAATATTTGATGGTGAAGTTTATTTTTACGAAAAAATATATATGAAATCACTCTCTATGTTTTTCAAATTTTTTTGAAAATTGTTTAATATCTTTTACTTTTCAACTGAATACTCATAAAGATATACACCTAGACATAGGAAGTTAGATATTTTACAGCACGAATATAACGGTAAATACCACGGATTAAACGGATGAATTTGCCGTGAATACGAGATGAGATCAGAACCAATCGTCAGTCCTCAACATTACAGTTCGTCAGGTAACGCTCTGCATTTCGTCACGCCTCATTACCTAGATTTACGAAGACCCGAGATAGACAGAACCGCACGCGAATACTGTGACTGCCGACTAGGAAACGGCAGTTAATCGGATGAAACAGAGAATATCGGAGAGGAAAAAGCAGGAGAGAGCAACGAAGAAATCGTGCTTTCAATAGTAATATCCGCCGAGATGGAGAATGCGAAATTATTGAAGGAATTATCGAGATATAGAAAAAAAATAACGAACGCTAAATTACACGAGTCACGCCTTGTTTTGCAAGTTAATCAATGGACTCTTACTCGTCATATAAATTATCATATTTATTGTTGATAAATTTGAAAATCCTAAGTTTAATTCAGATACGATTGTTCTTTCATGTAGTTTAATTTATAAAGATTGTTGCATCTTTAGCGTTAAAAAAGTTTCGGGATAATTAAACAAATAGATTATTGATAATTAATTTAATTATCTCGCAAAAATAAACTTGATGCAGAATTATATAGAAATTTTGTATATCGCATTATATATATTAACAACTCTCTCTATATATTTTTCATCTATATTTTGCTACATATTAGTAGTTGTTTTACTTATGTATTTAATTTATACAGTTACCTGTATCTATCTATGTTTCGGATTATATTTCATTATTCTATATATCTTAAAATATTCACTGCTTTCCTTTTTCCTTAAAATCTCTTACTTCATTATAGTTTCTTTTCCATCATCACCTTTACTTGTATCTCTTCGCTAGCTCATCCTCGTCAGCCTCTATGATGCGGTAGATGCACAGAATGACGTATTGACACCTCCGTCCACTCATCCTCACCATTTATCGCGAATAGAAGGCTCGAACTACTCCGCCACTCTGCCGAACGGACACAGCGGATACATATTTCACGGCGGGCAAAGCACGTCGATGCGTTTTACCCCGCTCTAACATCCGCCATATCGTTTTTTCTTCGTTATTCGTTAATGCGCTTGCCACATACATAACAGGTGTTTTTTTTTAATATATAGACAGCAAAAGCTATATATATATAACAAAAATGTTGATTTTTAAACTTCTTAATCGATATTACACTGTAAAACATTATTTGTATTGTCGTGAAATTGATAGAATTATTTGCAAAGATATGTTAATATACACCAAAATTACGAAATTTTGAATTGCGTTGTGCAAACTTGCCCAATGTTATAGAAAACTCATGGTTTTTGTCAAACGAGTTAGCATGTTTACGGATAACTATATATTTATATGAGAGAAATAGATGCATTTATATATAAATTGCGCGTAATGTGCTGTCAATTCGAAATGTCATATTATGGTGATATCACTTGGATTAATAAAAAAAGAAATAAAAAAAAAAGAATTATGTTTCTCGTATGTAGCAATTTTCAAAATACCGTTAGCGTCAGCACGCATGAACAACTTGATTGATATGTGTGGAGGATCAAGTTTGTCATACCTGAATGATTCCCAATCTATTTGCCTTTTTTAGACGCCTCTTTATATTTGTAACGCAAGATGTACGAGTCTTTGAAGGTCATTGAACGTCCATTACACTGTACCAGCGTTCGATCAATTAACCCTCTCTCTAACTTGATGGAAGACCAGTGCGGAGATTTGTATCGCGACGGCTTTGTCCAGCAGTGATTAAATCCAGCACGAAGGAAACGTCGAGAATACACGTGTTATCGACACGTCCGTTTTTGATTCCGTCTTTTTTTTCAATCAAAGATTTTATTTCTCTCGCGAATAATTGCTTCGTGTAAATTTCGAGCAGCCATTCGATCGCTCATCAATGTCATCTGTCATTACGGTGTATCATCGGCATTTACCGGCTTTGACGTTTTAGTCGATAACGTTCGATGAATTAAAATCGTTGAGATTTATACGCGAAAGTCCAATGCAATGCTTCTTCAAATAACTTGGCGTATTTTTCGATATTATTACAAGAATATATTATCTTTTATATTGCCAGTTATTTCAACGAAGATATCAATTTGTATATTAATCGTGTACTTTACATACATTTTCTATATATGCGATAAGCGACAAAATAGTGCGATTACCAGTTATATATACATATATTATTGTCAGTGAAATATTTAGTAATCACTGACACGGAAAATTATATTTTCCTTAAGTAGCTCTACAATTTATTTTACAATTAACAATATATTTTGCTTACACGAAATACCAAAAATCGAAGATTAAAGACAGATAGATTTGACGTAATAGTAATCTTTTTTCAATATTTTGGCAGAATTGCTATTCTTAATTATGTAAGAGTATCTACGTGAAATTAGCGGTAATTGCAGACACGTGCGCGTTCACAAAGGAGACGAGAAAAGTCTTAACGATTAAATAGAAGCAGGGAAACGTTGGAAGTCGTGATAAAGAAAAAAGCGTGGAAAATGGCTCGGCGGGCATCGCCGAGGGAATAAATGGGGGAAGAGGGGGAGGGGAAGGGGAGGTCCACCGCGAAAGAATCTCGAGGAATGCGAGCGATCCCGAGGAACGACGTCGAGGGTGAGTTTTTGCTCGATTTGCTCGAAAGCGGAGAAGATTGCGACCTACGGCGGTAACGACGTCTTCGGGAGAATCATCCCGGTGATGGTATGAGACCGGAATGGTTACGCAACGTGCGTCTCGGATCGATAGCGTGCATGTATGTGTGTTTCTGCGGAGCCACGTATGATTCCCCGTGCTGGCTCGAGGTCGAATATCCTTTTGGTATCGACTGTACGCCAGTTAGTTTGCGGTTCTTCCAGGAATTTGAACCCTATGATCCTTGGCACTGATCCCTCTCGTGTTCCGAATCTTCGTCGAGGGCTGCCGCTAGCTTTGAAGGCCGCTGCCGAGAAAGGACGAAGGGCCAATGAGGAGGAGGCGAGCGCGAGCGGCGCAAGAGAAATTCCTCCTCGACGATAAGCTCTTCTCCTCTCACAAAGGAAATGTGGAGGCTAATAAAAATCAGTCTGTTTGCTTAGCTGCTATTACGCTCGATGTCGTAATCAAACTACAGCGCACCGTAGGCAAGTTTGATATCGCTAATACAAGTGCTCCTTATGCTGCAAACACCGGTTTCGCATTGTTGTGTATCGCAAGCCAATCATTTTATTTCACATCCGATAATATCCTTGTTTAGTAAACAATGTTTACACATTATCTCGAATCTCTTCCTCCATTTGCTCAACTGTTACAAGATATTTTATCACTATTTAACACGAGTTATATACGTGTTACTGTAACTTAAATATATCCTTGCTAAACGTCTACGTGAACGAATAAATAACATAATATTTTTAAATCTTGTAATACTGGCTTTAATAGAAATTCACATTATCGACCTGTACGGATCTCTTTAAGAAGAATTGTGTGACGTATGACTTGCAATTGTACACCCGGAAATTGTTTGCCAGCATCGTACATACATTTCCGCTCCTTTTCCCTCATTTTCTTATCACGGGTCGAGGCTATAACGAATTACCGGTTAACAAGCATAGAAGCACGAGGGCGTTTAACGAGGTGACGTCACAATAATAACAAACAATTGCAATGTCTCGCCATTTGTACGACTGCACCCTAACGAGCCTAAGCCTCATTGCATTCTATTGGTCGCACAAGAGAGTCGCTCGCTCTTTGTGCCCCAGTCTCTCTCTATTTCTCCTCTCTTCTTCTTAGGCATCTGTCTGAGAATTATCACGAGACGTGAGGGAGGGGAAGGGAGAAAGGAGGGACGCTGAATTAGTCGTAAGTCACTCAGCCGCGGCTTGTTAGCGTCGTTAACCCTGACCCCGGAATATCGTCTTCGCTATGACGGCGTTCCATTGCGTTTTCGAGTGGACGATCGGCATGGCGGAGGAAAACCATAAGCCACGAAACACGATCAGATTGGATGGTATCTCTCTCCGCGATCTCGCGTTCTAGATGCCATTCTCTTGAATGTCGCCTCGTCGGGATTTCCTCGATGGATCCGAACCGGACAACGCGCGATCGATATCGCTTGCGAGGAAGATTTCGCTAGCAATGTTATTGATGAAATATATTTACCTTTAAGAGATTCGGGGTTTGAAGAATCTCCGTAAACATAGAAAATAATTTTTCTTTTAATGAACGAATATTGTGTGATTTAAATCGAAAAAACTGCTTACTAGGAATTAGCGCCTTGCGCTAATACATTTCCTTCTTTTTTGAAAGAACACAAGTTCTTTTTCGGAGCATCATTAAATAACTCAATTCTGCATAAATACTTTATATTGACGTAGTTTTACTGCAAATTTAACTGTACGAATCTTCTTCTAGGATATAGTATACGCGATAAGAAATTATCACATTACTCTCCGGATCTTTTTAGTAAGATATCTTGCAAATGTTATGTAGGATTAATGATGTAATTAGATGTGAGAAGAGAATATATTGAGCGAGAGGATTTAAAGTATAAAAATGTAGACTTTATTTAATTCGATATATATACTCAGACTATTCGCGTACCCGGTATATTATTACGTTCTTTCGTGTTCGCGGAATTCGGCGCTCTCCTACCCGAAATCTCGAGAGAGACTCTATATAGACGGGGAATGCCCCGCGTGGCCCAATCAGAAATCGACACATAGAGTGTTCGAAATCACACGTTAAGCCGTCTCACGGCAAAACAAGGGCACGCAAACAAATACATGCTCGGGACAAAAGGCCCGCGAGACAATAAATCTCAGCCGCGATCGGCTCGTCAACACGCTCGAAATAATATAATATACAATTCTCGAATCCTACACTCGGCCATCCTGCGCCAATATCTGCCCTCAGATATTCTAAGCTTCGTCGTCGGTTGTTGTTTCGTCTTCTTCGTTTATCCAACGCTTCATGTATTCAGCTGCGGTGGATGTCTCGTAAGGCCCTTCATGTGCACCCACCTTCTCAACGATGTAGCGGTCATTCCGCAATATCTTTTTAACTCGATACGGGCCGAAATACTTGTGCGCGAATTTCAGCCCAGGATTAGCCTGCGTCCTTTTGATCGCAACCAGGTCGCCTATTTCGTAAGATGTAGCCGGCTTCCTTCGCTTGTTAAATCCTCGGCGATTCTCCTGCTGTATTTGCTGGATAGCGTCCTTGGCTTGATTTCTCATCTCATCGCGATTCTCCTCAAACATGGAAATTAATTCTTTCTCCACCAATTCTCGGATGGAGACGTCGTCTTTCATTCTGATATCCGTCCCGAACAGTAACCTGAAGGGCGTCGTCCCAATGCTTCTATGTTGCGTGGCATTTAAATATTTTTGCGCTATATTCAAATGTCGATGCCACTCTTCTGGCCGGGGGGCGGATAATTTTGTCAATAGCGGGATTAACGTCCGGTTGACTCGCTCGACTTGCCCGTTCGCTCTGGGCATTCCGGTAGTGGTAAGGACATGTTGCATTCCCTCCGCCTTGCAATATTCTTGAAAATCATTGGAGGTGAATGCGGACCCGCGGTCCGAAATAAGCCTCCTCGGATTTCCGAAAATACTCGACTGCCTTGTTAAGCACGCCAACACCTCCGCTGTGTTCGCCGTCTTAACAGCGTAAAGCCATACGAACTTCGAAAACGCGTCTATTACTGCCAGTATATACCGATACTGTTTACGCGTCGAAGGGAGCGGTCCCAGATGATCTATATGGAACGTATCCAAGGGAGCCTCTCCCTTCTCGATGGGATGCAACAGTCCCCCCCTTTTACCATACTTCCTTTCGGCTAAAATACACGACACGCAATTCCGAACGACTTTCTCGACTTTCGCTTTCAAGTCCGGTATCCAATAATCTTTCGCGACTATACGCTCCGTTTTACTCGCCGACATATGACCTTTATCGTGCACGTATCGGATAACCTGCGTGTGCATCGGTCGGGGAATCACCATCCGCTCCTCATCGCTAGTTAATTTAAATAAAATTCCCGCTCGCAATACAAAACTATCAGTTTTTCTCGCCTCAACCAGCTCAACAATTTCCCTCAAACGAACGTCTTCGCTTTGAGCTTTCCGAATTCGCGTTATTATGTTGTCTTCGCTTTCATTCAACATACACACAGGCAACGGATTTCGGCTTAGCGCATCCACGTGCGCCATCGCTTTCCCGGGGCGGTGCTCGATCGTATAATTAAATTCTTCTAACTGCAGAGCCCACCTCGCCACGCGCACGCATAAATCTTTCTTACTCATAGTAAGGCTGAATGCTTTACAATCTGTCAATATCTTAAAAGGAATGCCTATTAAATACACGCGAAATTTTTTTAAGGCTTTAATAACTGCGAGCACCTCGAGCTCATAGCTACTGTATTTTTCTTCCGCCACAGTCGTACGACCGCTAGCGTAATATACGGGACGTAACGAATTATTATTATCACACTGAAGCAAAATAGCGCCGTAACCGTATTTCGACGCATCGGTGTGAAGCTCGGTGGTCGCATTTATTTGGTATATCTTAAGGACAGGATTATTTACAAGAGCGGTCTTTAGTCCGTTAAACGCGTTCCTCTCTTCCTTCTCGAATCGAAAAACAACATTTTTTCTTAATAAGTTCGTCAAGGGTCGCGCGATCGACGAATAATCACAAATAAATTTACGGAAATAACCGGATAGCCCTAAAAAACTTTGAACCTGCTTCACGTTTTTTGGTTCAGGAAATCTCGTGACCGCGTCTGTTTTTGTCGCCGACGGCCGCATGCTACCCGATTCTATCTCATGCCCCAAAAATTCTACTTTAGATTTTAAAAATTGACATTTCTTCCAATTCATTGTTAATCCCGACTCACTCGCCCTTTCGAATATCCGTCTCAGTTTCTCTAGGCCCTCTCCGCAATCTTCCGACGGCACGATCAAGTCGTCCATGTACGTCAGTACCGTCCCGTCGCCAATAAAGTCTCGGAAAACCGCGTTCACGAATCTCTGGAAAACGGCCGGCGAATTACATAAACCGAACGGCATTCTCAGAAACTCGTACTGTCCGTCAGGCGTAATAAATGCCGTATATTTTCTACTGTCCTCGTCCACCTCAACGTGAAAAAACCCGTTTTCAAGGTCTAATGTCGTGAAAATTCTCGCGCTCTGCAATCGATCCAGCTGATCGTCGATCAACGGGAGGGGGTAACGGTCCTTTATTATTTTTACATTTAAACGTCGGTAGTCTACGCACAATCGATACGTGTCGTTCTTTTTTTTCACGAGCACCACGGGGCTCGCATACTCCGATAACGACGGCCGCACCACTCCCTCACGCATCCAATCGCCTATCTGAGTCTTTATTATTTGTTTCTCTTGCTCGGAACATCTCCGCGCTCGCTGATATACAGGCTCATCGTCCTTAAGAACTAATCGCATTTTTACATTTACATCGCGTATTTTATTTGGCGTATAATTCCGTATCAAGTTTTCCAACGCGTCTTTATTTTTATCGTCAAGGTGTGCAGTATCAAATTTATTCGCTTCATGCTCATAGTCGATCTGAAACACTTCCGGCAATTTTAATAAACTCGAATCGGAACTCGGCTTCAAAGTTAACGTCTCATTTTTTATTAAAATCTCTACGGTTCTCAGAAAATCGGCTCCAATAATCAGATCATATCGCATGAGCCTGTCGGAAATTACCTGTATCTTCATAAGATACACGTTATCGTCTATACGAACGTCGGCCATGAATTCGCCTAATGTCTCATTACCGTCCGATCCTATACCGCGGAAATAGATTTTATTTTCCTTCAACGGAACGTTCAATCGACTATGGCAATCCGCACGCATTAAGCACATATCACTCCCGGTATCCACCATCGCTCGGATATCGCAATCCCCGATACGCACGGTTTTATAATATTTTTTGTCGCAAAATTCGCTCACCGCACAACTGTCTTTCGCGCTCGCTTTCACGGTGCACTTTGCCGCTACGTGCCCGCGCTCGCCGCACCGAAAACATTTCACACCACTTTCTTTTGTCGGACAGTTCGCACTGATGTGATTTTGCCCGCCACAATTATAGCACCGTCGTGGTTTCTGCGCCTCGCCGTCGCCTCTCCGCTGCCTCGCTCCTCCCTGAGATCCCGCGCCTCCGTCCGGTCGTCCCGTCGCCGCGGCCGTGCCATCTCTCTGCCCCTTCGGCTGGAGGGTCACCTTCTCAAACGCCCGCAACAAGGATGCCGTCGTCTCAAATCCTTGGATCCGCGCTTGATTTTGCAGATTTAAATCCGTGATTCCGTCGATGACGTAATCAACGAGATCGCTCTCCTCGACTGGCACTTTATTCGCCAGAATCACTTTGTCGTGGAGGTACGCGCCGAAGGCCTCGCCCCTCCTCCAGATTCGTCCTTCGAACTCTTTTCGGCGCGCCACTTTATTCGGGCGGTGGTCGAACATGCTCTTCATTTCGGCTAAAAGATCGTCTGCCGACATCTCTATGTGTTCCGGTTTCGAACGAAACCACTCGGCCGCTTTTCCTTTGAGACGTGAGCCTATTAGAATCTTCATCATCTCATCTCGCAACCTATAGGTAGTCGCGAGGAGACGCACCTGCCTCTCCCAGACGCTCCAGGAGTCGCTGGCCCCGTCAAAATGTGCCAACAATTCGGCAATCGCCGTTATGCCGACTCGCGTCGTCGCTCCCATCGCCTCCATCCATCCCTCGTTCTCGCGGCCTCGCTCGGTCTCTCGCTCTCTCCCTCTCGCCCGCAGAAGCTCGGTCTCCCGTCGCGCTAACGCGAGCTCTCGCTCTAGGAGTTCTCTCTCTCTCCTGAGGATCTCCATCTCCCGCCGCGCTATCTCCGTCCCACTCACGCTCCCGGATGCCGCGGATGCCACGGATGCATCTTGCTCTTCCTCGTGCGACCGATTATTCTGCACCCCGTCTTCCGGCTCGCCGAGCCAATCGCCCGCAGGATCCGCTTCCAACAACCGGCTAACTAGATCGGTTTTCGCTCCGGTCGTACTCAGTCCCAAGGTCCTCAACCTCTCCTTAAGCACCGTGACCGTCAAACCGGAGGGATTCTTCGTAGGACTCATCGTCGACTCACTCAGTGTCGCACTTGCCTTCCACTTACTGCACTCAGCACTCTCACGGCAACGTTATCGCACAATATTACTGCAGCTCGTTATTCTCTCTCACGGTTGAATCCCGGACGAGCCCCCAAAATTTGTAGGATTAATGATGTAATTAGATGTGAGAAGAGAATATATTGAGCGAGAGGATTTAAAGTATAAAATGTAGACTTTATTTAATTCGATATATATACTCAGACTATTCGCGTACCCGGTATATTATTACGTTCTTTCGTGTTCGCGGAATTCGGCGCTCTCCTACCCGAAATCTCGAGAGAGACTCTATATAGACGGGGAATGCCCCGCGTGGCCCAATCAGAAATCGACACATAGAGTGTTCGAAATCACACGTTAAGCCGTCTCACGGCAAAACAAGGGCACGCAAACAAATACATGCTCGGGACAAAAGGCCCGCGAGACAATAAATCTCAGCCGCGATCGGCTCGTCAACACGCTCGAAATAATATAATATACAATTCTCGAATCCTACAGTTACGTGAACAATACACATTTAGCGTCTCAGGAAACAGAGTGCCAATAAAACAAGAAATAGACCGCGATATATAAAATCTGTGTCCCGTTATTCGATACTTTCCCCGATTCCGCAAAATCGAGATAACGATTCAAACGCCCGAAGGGCTCAGGGTCGTAAATTCTTGCCTCGACGCGCCGTCGCTTTCGAGGTTTCGTATGTCTAACGTAGGACGAGAGCGCGCGTATATAGTATGAGTATTAAGATACGGATACACTCCATTTAATCAGTCCGCGGGACCGGAGAGAACCTCGATATCCATGGAAAGCACCTGATCGCCGCCCCTTTCCACCATTGCAACGAAAAGAATCGTGAGAGGAATTCGGGGAAAAGGGGGGGAGGGGCGATTAAAAGGGAGGATATATAGGGATGGAAGAGAATGACCTCGTCCGCGCTTCTTTCCAAATTTCGTCGCTCCGGGAAAAGAGCGAGGGAGGATAAAGATGCGCGGAGAAGCAAAAGTAGGAGGAAAGGACGAGAATAAATTCGCGGCTTTACTGCGCCCTTAAAGTCGCGGGGAATCTCTTTAACGACTTGGCAGACCGCCACCGTTGGTGGCCTTCCTGGCGGAGAGCTGCAACGCGCATCGAAACGGTCGCTCGCTCGTTCGCAAATGTGCACGCGAGAGCTCGAGCACGCGAATGCGAGCTGAAACGTGTGAGCGAGCGACCGCGAGAGAAAGAAGAGAGCTCGGGTTATCATTCATTCGCTCTCGAGCGAGCCGCGAGAGCTCTGTTAATGACAGTCCTGTAGAATTACTGCGGAACTTCAGGCAGGCGCGCGACGTGAAGGTTGAAAAACGCACGAGAGAGAAAGGATGAATCCATCGAGCGAAATTCCGCCAACGGGCGAAGATTATCTTCCTCTTCGGAGAGATGACTTCTCCGTCGCCCTCTCTTCTCATTCTGCTCTCTTTTTCAATCTCTCTTTCTCTCTCTCTCTCTCTCTCTCTCTCTCTCTCTCTCTCTCTATCTATCTATCTCTTTCTTAACATTTCCTACCGAAAACTCTTTCGCCAGCTGCGTTCTCGAGCCTGCCGCTTCAGAGGCATCGCTCCTTGAGAATGCTTTATTTTACTGTTACCGCCAGATCCAGCAGGTTCCGTTATTGCCTCGTTACTATCGAAACGTCTCCGCACAAGATGAGTAACGCGAGAGATTTGAGTTTGCGTAGACTACAATCGAGAAAGAAAGAGCGAGAGAAAAGGATGGCCTCTAGAGAGAAGGATTCGGCTTTCAGAGATCTACGGGCGAGCTACACGATAAGAGATTTTGAGAATCTAGGATGGAGCTCTCGATGTCCTCTTTGTCTGTTCAGATTTGGCTCTTCGCTCGACGATCCGGTCAATTTTCTCTCTCTCTGTCTCTTTCCTTTTTTTTTTCTTTTTTTTTCTACTGTTTGTTCGACGTGATAGCCCACCGACGAATCGAGCTCTATCCTACCTACGTGAACTTCGAAATGACGCCGTTATCATTAAGAACGGTCTTATCGGTCGTAGGGAGTGACCATTATCTCTGAGCTGTTTCTGCCGCCCGTCCGACGAAGACGTTCCCCTTTCTAGATATAACCTCGTTGGTCGGATCTGAAAAGTCCCGGTGGTTTCGCGGGAAGTAAAGATCCACAAATGTTCTTTGATATCACAACATTACGCGATATCGAATGAAACGTAATTGCAGCTAGAGGTCGCCAGAAAATCAAATTGTGTCTGTTTCTACTGGAGAGAGAAATAAGAATTTCGCGCGCGATCTTCTTTCAAGCTTTATATCAGCTTTTACTGTTCCTATCAGGGATCTACGTGAATGATAACATGGATTGGTATGAAATTTGATGTTTTTATAGGCAACGCGCGTTTAAAGCACTAGTAATAACTAATATATTGATAATATAACATACACACTTCTGTTAACGACATCTTTGATGAAAAATCTAATGAGCATATTATAAAACTCTAACATGGTTTAATTTTTGATACGCATGATTCTAATAAATTATATGTCGATATTATTATTGAGAGTTATAAAAGTTATGAAATCGATATCTTTAATACGCGCTTGAAGTATTAGGCTTCAATATCCAAGATTATCGCGCTTTAATATTTATCATAATGTTTGATAAGCGACGAAAATATTTCGTTGATCGCGTGTGTAATGCAGTAGATTTTCGAAAATCTTATAAATCTACTGCAAAAGTTAGGATCACTGATTTATTTAGAAAAATATAATAGCGAGACAGTCTTTCTTTCATCGTCCTTTTTCATCGAGCATTCAGCCTATCGATCTGTGGAATTTTTTTATTGCCGTTACTTTTGCAGCGATCCCTTCGTCAGCTAAGAGAAGGTAAACATCGTAAAAGAATTCGCACTCATCCTCGAGTGTTTGTTTAGGTCCCGCGAGAGGAATATCATCTCATTATGTTGTCCGAAGAAATTGGTGACATAACTTTAGGATCATCTATACTCGTTTACCAATACTGAAAACGGCACATCACATTCTCACAGTATTAAATAATTAAATTATATATAAAAAGCAAAATGTTTAAACAAGGAGTTTAAACAAAATGAGATAATTAAACGAGAATGATCTTGTATTTTGTACAGTAGTATTTGAGACAGCCGTATACGCGTAAGATGAGCGAACAAGTTCTTAAATCGTATAATTTCTTAGCGAAATTTCATAGCACGACGAAAAAAGCAGCGAAGGGTCACATAAATCCAAAGACGAATGGCCTCTGGACTCATCGTGAAAAACGTAATTTCTCAATTTGGATGCGTAATTCCGCCATTCTTACAGCGCGGCTATTTTGATCGACTGCGGACAAACAGACTGTGGACTTTTAAATTATTACAGTTTGGATATACTGCTAAATTATAGCAGTTTCGTATTTAAGGCGAGCCAACGGCAAAAGGATATGCCCGCGTCTCCGCGAAATCGTAAAGCGGCTAGTTGCGCTTAACTGGAAAGCTGCCGGCAATTTTATTTTTCCCGGCAATTCTCTTTTGCGCACGTTATATTCTTAAGCGGCAGGAAGAGAAGCCGGTTTATACCATTACATAGCGTGGCGAAACAAAGGAAATCACAAATATCTTCCGTGAAATCCCTTCCCCCATTTACCTTCCCGGAATAATCTAGAAATTGCGAAAGGTCAACTCCCGCTTTCCCGAACGCAAGTCGTACATATAGCCTCATAAATGCATTCACCTCCTGTTTTGTGATGAAATACAATGCTGCATATAATCAATATTAATATAATGTACATTACATTGTGTGGACCCGTATAAGAAAGATCAAATCCAACAAAAGGCGAGATTTGCCATTAGCTTTATAAAACATCAGCTTTATAATTTAAAAAATTTTTAATTTTTTAACTCATTTCATGCGAATTATTCAGATATGGATTTTTAAATGCCTTTGTTTTTTAGCCAAATGCTTAGAATGTGCTCATTATTATAGTAATCATTGAATATTAATTTACATTTACCTTCTGAAACTGAATAAGTTGTATAATTAGATGGTTTTTATCGTACAATCACAATGTATTTTCACGTTTATTCTCGATACTCGCGATTCAATATTTACTGCTTTTATTTCAATGCTTGATAGAGATTTTCTGTATTTTTCTTCCCATATTCTCTTTTTTCATTTTATCTTCTTTTTTTCTATTTTCCGGTTTGTTTTGTTAATACGCTTGTAACAAATATATTTCTACAATATTTTATTCATTTAAACATTAGACATACATGCAGTTTTAGGTTGAACTTTTGTAAAATTAATCGAAATTCGTGCAGCTTTAAACACGTTAATATTGTTTGATTTGCGATGATAATTAATGTTGTTTTCCTCGAAAATTTTCTGACAGATTAAGTTGACAGGATCAACCGCGTCTATATAGAACTATGCTTCTGGAGGTCAGGATTAGTAAAGTTCAGTTGATGCCAGAGCAAGCCTCAGGGAAGGAGAAACGATCCCTAAGCGAGTGATAAAATTCCTTTCCAAGTTATATTAACGCCGTTAGTCGTACCCACGGTGCCCCTGGACGAACTTTAATCGTGAATAATGAAGGAGCCCGGCGGCGATTATTTTTCTCGCAGAAGGGACCGGCGGCATTAGACGCAGCTCTCGAACTTCGGCGCGGGACCATTTTTTTTGCAGTTCCCGAAGAATCTTTGTCAGGCGGGAAAATAGATTTGACTTCTTGCTCGTTGTTTGATTCTGGACACACTTATCGTAAATTATGGTATTTAAAGATGTCCGAGAGAGAAAGAGAGAGCCTTACAGACTTCCCGTTTAAAATTATAGCTCTAAAAATCGGTTCACTTTTTATTAGTACAAACGCTCGATTTCCTAATCTATTTAATTTTGCACATTATTTTAAATTGAAAGCTTGAAATGTACTGCTCTATTCTTATTCTTAAAGTAAACACAAATGTTTTATTCTTGAAGTTCTTAAAAAAAGTAATTATATTATAATTTAATTATCTGCTGCACAAAGAGGCTGTTAAGACGTGTAGTTGCTATGACATTAAAAACAGATTTCTCAACCGTATTACGCCGCTATCAGTGTCGGCGTGTAACAAAAGTTCTTAAAGTAGCTTTATAGAAGGCGAATAGCTTCATTTGTAATGGGGTCAAACAAAACCGTCGCTTGTGATGGTAACCGTTAGGGCAAATAATAAATTGGCAGACAATGCCTGAAGGGAGATATCCGAAGGAAGTGCACAAAGAATGCTTGCGTCAGCTATCATCTGTAGAACTTGCGGACAGAAAGAAAAATAATATGGTTGTGTTCGACACGGCCATATAATTTACTTTCGCAGAATATCGTACCATTTCCAATAATTAGTACCATTTCCGATCATTGCGGAAACTTATTAATAGTATCGCGACGATATGGCAGTATCGAAGGAAACAATAATAACAAGAAAGCAATAAGAAATTGCGAATCGGGAATAGATATTGTTAAAATTGTATAAATACAACAGATATTAGAAAATCAAAACGACTCGAAGATTGTTGATTACTTTAAAAAAAAGTGAAATAATAAGAAAGTGAAAAATAATATGCACGAAAAATATTTGACACATTAAATATTTTTTATTTTTGCATTTTTACCGACTATTTTTCATTCGCATTAATTGTAGGTTTTTCTTTTTTTTATTATTATAACGATGTAATATATATAATTTAATTTTATTAAAATAAATGAAAATAATAGCATCAAAGTGAGAACAATAGTAATTGATTCCTACACAGAACTCTCAATAATCGAATCTTTATACAACCGGACAGATTATTGTTTTACGCGTTGCTAATATGTATTTAACATTTAAATACATGATATGTATCAAAATCGAAATTTAACGCAGCTATTATTCGTCGATTATTTGCCGCGCGAAGTGCGTTCAAAGAGAAGTTGACAGGACGAAGGACCCGAAGGAGACTTAGCCAGAATGGGGTGCTATAATCTCATTTGTGAGGTATAGTTGGTGCATAATTCCTCGCAGTGAGTAGCATAACTTTGTACTCTCTCCAAGGAACTGTACCAAACTGGCACAGCCTACGGGAGAATACAAACTTTGCAAACTCGCGAGTAGTTGCGTTGACGGCGATGTACTTTCCCATATGGAATGCTTGATTCCTACAGATAATTTCTACATCTGCGGACTTATCGTCTTTATGAGCAAATCAAACATGTTATAAGAATGTTTCGTATTTTGATTCTATATTATACAATTTAACTCGCCTGTGACTAGAACATTTTCTCAATACATTTATTTATTCATACTTTAGCAATACAATTTATCAATTTTAATTATACTTGCATAAAACTGCAGCATCGAGATTTTAATATTTCAATAATTTACATAAACTGTTAGATTATATGATTCTAGTAAAATACTTTCGCACATCGATCTTTACAAAATTTCTCAGCAAATTTACAAAATATTCTACGTAAAAGTGTAAATGATCAATCACTATTGAATATTAAAATGTTTTTATATATATATAACTTTATGTATATTGTCTGAGTAATCTCATTTTTCCCTTTTGTTATCAATAAACTTAAGCTACAGTAGAGCTATTGCCACCACTTTAGCGTGACTGACTCGGCGGGATACTTAAGACGCTGCAAATCTCTAACAAGTCCTCTTGTCTCCTTTTTCTTCAGACATGCTACGAGATGGAGAGGTACCTGAAGGACGAACCGAAGCTGCAATCGTATAAAAAACTCCCTACGGAACTAGACACGGCGCCCTGGAACCTCTTCAGGGCGCCATCGATCTCGTGGACGACGTCCACCGGAACGAGCGCACAATTCGACCCACCAATCAAAATGGAGGTATGTAACCAGATAGTGTTTGCAGACTAGTATTAACCTCGTTACTATCAAATCGTTCCAGATCACATCTTTTTATTTAGACTTTAACATTTTATATACATATAAATAATCTTAATTGTCGTTTTATATATTTTATATACATTATGTATTATTCTGATATATATCTCATAAAATACTGGTAATTTTATTAGTCTCTCTTTTAGAAGAATTAATCTCTATATAAATCTTGCGAGCATTTTAGAAAATTGTTTCAGAAAACGCGTTTCTTTTTTGCAATCAGGTGACGACGTCAGACGAGAGGGATCCCCTCTGTTTGGACGACATCAAATTCAGTCCCGGCGATCATAATGATAATGGCCGTGATAGGGATCTCCTCGACCGTCACCTCGATTCCTTGTCGATGTCTTCGGCAAGTTCGGCGTGTTCAGCGCTGTCCTGGGACAGCTCACCCTCCCTTTCCTGCACGGCGCTCATTCTCAAAAAAGAGCCCAGCGAAGACCTCGAGGAGGATGAAGAACACGAGGTACGTTATACATTCTTAATATTTTCAACTAACAATGTTTTATTTCGAATTTATAATAGCTCGTCAATAAAAATTCACATCTGATAAAAAAATCACATCTAAGTTTACTACTGCAAAGTAGAAACACTATTTTTGTTTCATAATGTGCCAATAGAACAATGTAATAGAATACTCAAATCTTGATGAAATTCTTGAATCTACAAAAATTATTATTGTGATTCTCGTGTTATATTTATATATTTTTTCTTTGTATAGAAATATTATACTTGGAATCAAAATAATTTTCTTTAATTTTTCTCGTGGAAATATTAATTCAAAATATAAAGAATCTGATCGCGCATATATACAATTTATGATCCTATGCAACTCGAGATGCTGTATTAATGCGACAAAGCCGGATATAACAAGTCCGCAAGGTCGATTTATTTGCCTGCCGTGAAAGTTCGATACGACTTTTAGCGGCGACTCACGGAGCGTGCATCGATTCCGTTATCATAATCTCGTTGCATAATGCACGCGATTTTGCCGCTGCAGGAGATCGAGGAGGAGGAAGACAGCGGGTGCGAAAGCGAAGGTCAGATCCTGACGCCACCGTCGAGTCCTGGGTCGGGTCAAGGTCATTCCAACTCCAGTCACTCGTCGAGTGGGAGTTCGATGCCCGACGTGCACAACCTCAACCTTCATGGCACGGGTGGCAGGAGCGCTATCGTCAGGGTTACTGCCGGCAACGCGCAAGGTGTCGCAAGGTAAGCGTTATAAACTCTCATATTTCTCAAATCGTACAATAATGCCATGTTACGTGATCGACGAAAGAAATATCCGGCTCGGCCGCTCTTCGCTGTGTCATTCTTTCGTTACTCTGCTATTTCTCTGTCGAATAAAAATTTAATTGACTCTAGAATTTTTTTGAAAGAGCGAACGGTTAACGTGAAACTTGCCCTACAAAAGACGGATGTGCCGTAGTTATGTCTCGCTCGGAAATTATCTTGATTGACTGTAACCGGAGTTATCTGACACAAAGTGGCCACATACGCTTTCCGGGTCGGTTTATCCCATCTAATTCTCGTTTCCAGCAATTTTCTACGGAGGAATTCAGAAATAAAGAAAACGTTCGAGCTCGTTAAAAAAGTCGATATATTGTGTCGGGGAGAAGTAATTTCTAAACGTCGTAAGTTCACGCTGCGCCGATTAAGAAAGCGTAAAACAATTCGTTCTCGCAGTCCATCATTAGTCTGTCGCCGGAATCGCGCTCTTCGCGATTCGCTCGCGTTTCTTTCGAGGCACGAGACGTACGCCGATTACTCGTCGTTCTACCGATCACGCTACTCTCTGGTTTGCGCGCGTTAAACTCGTCGAGGAAACGAACCGTGACACGCACAGGCCAACCGTTTCACGGTTGGAAACGGGACCCGGGCACGTCCATCGTGTCTCGCAACGGACGACTAATTATGACGAGACTAATGCAACCAATGAGAGAGGAAGTGAATCGCGGTTCTTTTTTTGCAGACTGATCTCCGTCACGGCGAACGGCTTCCCCGCGGTCGCCGGCACGCAACACACACACGCGGGTACAACCGCGGCCACAACCACCGTGGCCAACAGACACCACGCAAGGAGCAACGAGCACAGTCCGCCCGACACGAAGCGCAGGATACACAAATGCCAGTTCCCCGGATGCAAGAAAGTGTATACCAAGAGCTCGCATCTCAAGGCTCATCAAAGGACGCACACGGGTGAGTGAATTGATTTGCAGCTGTGTAGTAGTTGATTTGAAGCCGACGCGTATATCGAGTCTGTCGATAAATTAATCAGTCGAGGATCGCCACCGATGCGAAATAATCCGATAGTTGGTCGCGACACGTCACGCGAACCGAAATAATCGTCGGAGTAGTCGAATTGAACTATTATTACGACGAGTTACACGCGTACGTAATGAATATGTGCACGAGAAGCGTTTACAAGCATGTCAGCGCGAGTTATGACAAATTTTTCAAACCGCCACCTGACACTTCCGTTACAAACAACGGGCGCATAATTAATTACGGGGCACGAATTAGGGGTGCTTCGTTATTCGCGTCGACGCGTTCGCGAGACTATCTCGCTGATGAAACGAAGCAGACAAATGTAGCGCTCATACATTCGCACATTTGATGGAATCAAAACATTCGCTCGACATCACGTGCTTCTCTAATTGGCCATTGTCATCTACGAGTATTTTTCTGCTCTATTGTATTGATAAATTATATCAAAAATGAAATATGACGTACTGTACGACGTGTACATTAGACTCTCATTTAGCTATTTATTTTAACTTTTTATCGATCTTTCTATTTCTATCCAGCTTTTTATGCGGCTTAATATTATTAAAAAAAACTTTTATACCGTAATCGTTTTTTTCCTGCTTACTGCAATAAGAAATAATATAATATATATACATATATAAATTCGATAGATTTAATGTAACGTTAATAAATACACATCTGATTTCGGGAAAACTTATAGAAACATAATAATTGTAAAATAATTTTGTTGAGAAATTAGTTACGTCAATCTATAATTCATATTACTTAAATTCTATTTGTGCTTATTACATTACATTATACTCATTGTGAGATACTCGATATCTTTGTTAGTTTGTGAAACAAGATAAATTTTTTAATTTTTTATCAATCGTTACAATATTCGGATAAAATAAGGTGAAGTTCTCCTCCATTATAAAGAGAGGTAATGTCTTTGCTACTTCCGTAATCCACCGTTGACGGTGCACGTTACTGTATCCGAACGCGATGTTAGCATCTGCTTCTCTCACCATCCTCCTTCCTCACTCGATCCTCTTCGCGGTCGCTTGCGGTGAGCGATGGCAGGCAGAGAGATTGTAATTAACGAACTCTCCTGTTTTCCCCGTCTCTTTCGCCTTCTCTCTACCTTGCACGACCCATCCTCATCCTCCTTCTTTTCCTCTTCCCTTCCCCGCCGCTCTTTATCCACGGTTTTTGTCGCGTCACACTCAAGCTCTACGGTTTCGCCAGTCGTACGTATACGATATACTCTGCGGTACGTGTTCTCGCGCTTCTATGGGTTCCCTTCTGTATGTATAGCTTAGGGTACAGTCTCCGTCGCGTTGCGGAGACGGCGAGGGTGAGAGCGAGACGAAAAGCGAGGGAGGTAATAAGGGATAGGTTGGCCGGGACGCCTCCATCCTGCAGCGTGGCAGGTACGTCGGGATTGCTTCTCGCGGATCGTTAAGCAGAACTGCTAACTACGGGATTATGCATACTGCGGGACCCGTCCCGCAATTATGACTCTGTTATGAATTCGTCCTGACACAAGGATCTCTCTGTCGGCGGAACGGCTGCGCCAGACGACGTACGGCGGCTCTTGCCGTAGGACGTTTATCTCGAAACATTTACGCGAAAAGGGCGTAAAAGCGCCCTCGGGTATCAGTTCTCTTCGCGTCTCTTCTTTTCCTTCTTTTTTTCATCGCTTCAACGCCAGTATTTCATACTGTCACGATGCAAGTATCGAATATATTTGCTTCGCAGTTGAAATGTTCTTCTGCATCGTGCAACGGTTCTCGTGTTTTCTTTTGAAATTCTTAACTTTTTTCTATCTGCTTATTGTAGTCATGGAATGATCGAAATGCAGCCTTTATGAGAAATTGAATAAAACATAATGTATCTTCTTTCTCTCATATGGAAAAAGTACGTTATAGTGATTAAAACATTTCCTTCAAGGATATTTCCTTTGATTTTACATCATCTACTACTAGTAATTAATTTTTGTTGGATAGTAATTTTCTAAACGCACATTTAAATGTATAAATATCTACTTTTTATATTATAAAAATATTTCAGTAAACTATGTTTTTTTTTATATGACGTAATTATGCATAATTATCCATTTTTTTTTATTTAAAAGATATATTGAAAGGATTTATAAATTGGAAATATGTTTGTGTGTCTCGCAACACACACAATGTTAGAGAAACAATTGCGCAACTACTTCTGTACATATTGATTATATCCATTTGCCGCATGAGGAGATTTCCGTCGCGATTTTGACGTCGAAAAAGTTCAGCGAAATCCCCTTTCTGAGTTCACCGCCGGGAGAAAAACACGACCGCGCCGAGAAACTTCGGGAAGAGCGAGGCTTTTCGCGGGGATGGAAATGACGGTAGACTTTGATCTCACTCGATGGAATCTAATTACCCTGCGGACAGGAACTTGCAGTAGCGGGACACGAAACGAAGCGTGTCGTCGATCGCGAGTCGACGACGACGGCGACGGCGACGGCGACGTGAAGGTTCGTTACGAAATCCATCGGCGAAGTTTCCCCTCAGAAGGACCTCTCGATATGTACGTATCCTCGCGCAGACGACCGAAGGAGATCCCTATTTCTGCTTGATCTGATCTCTTACATTTGACGACAGACACGACATGCCCGTCTCTATCTGTCGGATCATGTTATCCAAGACAATGGGCTTAGCACCGATTCCGCGATGTTATCCGATTAGACGACTTAACAATCAAAATTACCGTCTACGTTTGCTAATTCTCCCTTAACGAACCGATCAGACGTTATCATCAAACAGACCTCTCGCGTATCTTGCGATCGATCTGTCGCGATCTGTCGATTTATCAAGACAAGATTTTTCGCTCTTTGAATGCGCGAAGCTCGTTTAGAGAACGTTTAGAGAACGAACGACTTTAGTTTCGAGAAAAATCGTTGAAATATCTCTTCAATCTTGCGGTGATCCAGCACCTCGTAATAATTTTGCATTTATGCTCATGTTACGCACCATTGCGAAACGCGGCTTCCCATCCACCGTTTAAAACATATCATTCAAATCCGTTAATTAAAACGTTTAACGGATTTTGGTCTTCTGTAAAGAGGCTAATTTGAGCGAAGCGCGGCGTTCGCTTACAGAACGGCCGCGATTTTTCACCGTCACTCACAGCGTAGCCAGATTTACGTAGAATTTGTGTAATGCGCGATGAGAAGAGAGCTCCGTAATCACGTTAATTATAAATCGTAAAAGGAAATGGAAGGAGACAGAGAGAGACTGATTATAGAAATGATAATACCGGAGACAAAAACCGCGGATAAACTCTTTGTCGTGTCCCCGTGGTGTCTTTACGAGAATAAAAATGGACTAATTCTTCTTTTTCTTATTGTGCTTATCCCTCTCGCGTATTAGGTTCCGAGCGGGTCCTTTCCAGCGCTGCGAGAATCTCGCAGGGCTCTCATATCCGATTTTCCCACGGGGTGTCAAGGAATTATCGATCGCCGTCTCCGCAGCCTCACATTGGCTGTGTATAACGGCAAGAGAAAAGAGGGATGGAAAGATAGGAAGAGAGAGATTTCCAATTACAGGGACTTTCCGTTCTGGAATTCCATTCCGAACGTCATTGTTCTCGCGTCGCGCGCCGCGGACAGGATTTTGATCTTTCGACGATGCGAGAGTCCGATCACTTCCACCGAGACACTTAACAGTCCTTTACTTCGTTTCGGGAAGTGGATCGTCAACATATATATGGTGAAACTTTAACGAAGAGCGATTTTACCCTTCTGAGTTTAATCGACAATCGCGATTACAAGTGATTGCAGGAAATAAAACATTAGTATTTTTTGATTTACAAAAGTGCGAAACCAATTCTGGAAAATCGATATTTAATTTTATAATAATATAATAATATAATTTTAATGAAAAGAGAAAAATAATATCGCGTTTTTGATAGAAACCATTTCTAATGTATGTCATGGAGAAACTGCATCTTTGGTTATCGCGTTATTAAAGTTATATATTCTCTTCTACGATATTTTCGATTTTCAAAGAATGCCGAAACGGGAATATAAATGATTCGAGGATGATGATGCACATCTTACGCATATATACGTATATTTTTACGCGATTGAAAACTTTACGTACAGGGTATATGGGAGGCAGTTGCGGTCGAAGAAAGAGAGCCGGTCGAGATTACATGCGGAGATCAAAGTAGGTCAGCCAAAGTATAATAATTTAGCATGAGAGCGCTTTAGAGAGAAACGTACAGCTTTCCGCGATCTTAAATCAAATGAAGAATGGAACGAGCGGCGGAGGAAGGAGTGAAGGGGGTGCTCGGCTTCGCGAGAGCTTATTTATCAACGTAGCTCGCGACGATGAATCCGCGCTGTCGAAAACAGTCTGCTTATATACATTACTTTTGCATTTCCTTAGACGCGCGTCTCGGTGTATCTGCGCGAACAATAGGATTCGGGAGTATCTCGCGCCGGGGGGAGGGGGCGGTGTAATCGAATTAACCATAAATCCAGCACATTTCCGCGCAAATGGATATTCGTGATTTATACTCGGTGAATGGTCCGCAGCGCGAAAGAAACGAGCGGCGCGATCGCCCGGTTAAAACATGACAATGAAGCAAGAAATAAATTTGCAAAACAGAGCAACGACTTTCTTAAGTCTTCAGTGTGTTTCCAGCATTTCCGGGAAATATATTAGTTTCTTCTGCAATCAATTGTGTCACTCGCTCTATCTTCCCCTCTCGCTTCTCTCTTCTCTTTAATATTTTACTAATATTTAAATTACGTAAAGTAATCTACACAGCACGCGCCTCTTAATCATAAATTTTATTAAATACGCGCCTCTTAATCATATATTTTATTAAATACGTTGCTCTATTTATAAAAGTAATGAAAAGTGCTTGATTATTAAAATCTGAACCAATATACGCGAGGAGAATGCGGTGTTGAAATTGATTATACATAAAATTTATTAAAAAAATACAATTATAAAGGCTCTTCTGAATATAATCAAATCGAGGTTTCGATATAATCAAATTGTACGTTTCGGTCCCTTTTTTAGGGGCCACCTTCAGCACAATTAAAAAGTAAATTTAAGTACGCCACTTATATTGATGATGTTATTAGTTACAATAATTTTATAAAATAAACGCGTCTCTTACCTACTGCGCTTGGCTCTTATTGCCATTTTTCACCTCGATTTGATTATATTCAGAGAAGAGCCTTCATATTTTTTAAATAAATTTTATGTATAATCAATTTTAACACCGCATTCTCCTCGCGTATATTGGTTCAGATTTTAATAATCAAGCACTTTCCATTACTTTCATAAATAAAGCAACGTATTTATGATTAAGAGACGCGTCCTGTAGATATACTTTACGTAATTTAAATATTAGTAAAATACTGCTCTTATTGCCGTGTTTTACCTCAATAAAATTTATTGTTTGCATAAAATTTATTGTCAGTAAATAAAAATAACTCGCGACGAGTTATCGAAAATATTGTACTAATGGTACATTAATGTACATATCGACTTATTTGATATATTTATATGGCGACATATGAGCATCGGACGATCCCTCGAGCCGTATGATTTACGCGCGTCGGTAGTTTCTCGCTTATAAACGAGTCTCTTGTTATTTTTCGTCGTGCAAACGTCGAGCACGTGGCAGCAACTGCGTCGCGACGGTAATCCGAAATTTGTCGGTACATTGATTCGGAGAGACGAGCATTTCGCCCCCCAACGAGATGGGGGCGGGTAAGCGGCACACATCGTTGGGCCTCCCCTCCGTTACTCCATTACATACTAAAAGTTTCTGGTCGCGGTGCATCGCGGTAATGCGATTCGTAAATAATGGTTCGAGAAACTGAACTCGCGGCGACCGCCCGCCTTCTTCGTCGTTGTCCTCGTCGTCGTTGTCCCTGTCGCCGTCGGTCGTCGACGTCGCACTACCGCGAGCCAAGTGCATCTGCGCGATTGAACACGTCTTCCCTTACGTTTAAACCGCAAGCTCAAAGTCTCAGCTGCGTCTCCCGAGTTCCCCCCTTTGCGAGAGACCGCAGGCGCCTGTGGCTGCGAGCGATCTCCCTTTCCCTGTCCCTCCTATATCTCGTCGACGTTAAATCTTAGATGTTGCCAGCATGCCGTGGTATTCCAATGCGATACACGGCGGCCATTGATTTTCGCAGCTGGAAAATCGTGACCGCGAAATCGCGATTGCAGCTTTAGAAATTTAGTCTTGGATAAACTTAAGTTTAACCTAATTAAATTCGCGATTAATTATTCTGACAAAATGTCGCTCGTTTTATATCGCGGGGCGTATTTGATCGCCGGATCGATGGAGCGAACGTTATGCGTATACCGGAAGCTAATCGATTACTTGCTGCATGTAATTCGAGTATCAGTAGCGATAAAACGCCTCGCAATTCTTTGAAAAGCTCCGATATGTGATATCGGAGATAGGATGGACGTTCGTTTTACAGAATTTATTTCTAGAAATTTGTTCATAGTAGAAACTTTTTGCGAACCCCTCGATCGCGCGCATTGTATCAACGAAAGAACATCAATATGGAAAATTCTATTAAATGAAAATCAGATTATTGCAACGTGCAGCAACGTTTGTGATTTATTTTTACGTTATATTCGGATTACCGAGCATTTTAACGGAATTGGCAAGCTGCTTTCAACGATATCTAGATAGCGCGTTCAATTAGATTCTAGTGGTAAACTGCAAGTTTGCATCGGCCCATCGCGCAGATTTTATTTTCCCAATAATTCTCGATTACTTACGTACCACGCATTTACAAAAGTTTGCATAGCGTATATATAATGTAATGCGTTTATCCCGATGCGACCATGTATTACACGCACACGTACAGCACACATGGATTTGCACCTCGGGCACTGTTCGAAACACATGATCGCGCCAAAGTTAGATCCGTCTGCCGCGACGGGGTGGAGGGGGAGGGGGTTGTATACCGCAAACAATTGGGAACGTCGTCAAAGTTCTCGCTTCGGTTGACAGCGTAACCGCACTTCACAACACGCGAAATGCGAATCGCATCCGGCAGTTTCGCGACACGCGATGGAAATCTTCTATACATGCGCCGCAGAGAGATGCAGTTTGAAAGGTGAGACTTTAAAGAGCTCGCGCAACTTTCGTGTAAAGCATGTATCTCTCGACACTTTCGATATCTGTTATTCATGCGTCTCATTTTTTTTTTTTTTTTTTTTTGCGCTGGCATCCGTGACATCTTCTGTGACGCAAAGTTAATAATAAATCTAAAAGTTCTTGTTCAATAATTCAGAAAGAATAGAATAGGACAAAAATCGCTATAAATTGACGACGTCAATTATGATTATCTTTGCACGTAATTCATACGCGATTTTACAAATATGATGAAAAATAATAAACAAATTCACTTAAAAGCGTATGATAATTCCTCGACGTTCGAATTTCTATATTCTTTTATGTTACTACGTTACTACGCCCATTTTCACGATGCGACACTTCCGGAAGAAATCTCTCGTTTATCATTTCTATGGCGCCCTATCTCGTATAGAAGAACGTCGTCCGCAACATCCATCTGCTCAAAACTGAGTAAAGCGATATCGCGTTTCGTAACATTTCCTCGAACCCCATGCAAACCTCGAGAGGGTTTCCCAAACCGTTCTTTCTTCAAAGTGGAATGTCAAAAATATAAAATGCCATCCTTCCTTACTGTGGGGTAACTACGCTGTTTTCCGCGAATTTTTTCTTACATCGGGAATGTCTAACCGGTCGTTTCTCGATCCCATGATCCAGTAGGACAGTCTCTGATATTTTAAATGTGCGCTCACAACAAGAAACTTTTCTCTGCCAAGTATTTTTGGATGTAAACCAGAATTCTAATCGAGAAATGGAATCTACTACGCGTCCTCCCCCGATAAAAAATTAAGCGTACTCTTTTATGCTCAAAGCAGAACGATACCTTTGTTTCGTTATTTTTTAAAATTTTTTTTTTAGAAGTCGATGTTACGGAATTTGCTTTGTTTGCCGTTCAAGCGGACACTTCCGCAATTACATTCGATGAAATTTTCACAAATTGCGCAAAACGCTCGGCGTCATTAAAGACAGAAAGATTCGCGCGAGAAACGTCTTTGAATATGCAAGACACAACGCCGTGCTATCAGAAAATCTCATCTCCTTCGCCGGCGGGGGCAATGAAAATCTTTTTGTGAATAAGGTACAAGCGTATCTTCTCCTTTATAGCGCACGATATTTCTTGAAAGGAAATCCCTCTCTTTCTTGCTCCCACCGTTTTTCATTCCGGCAACTGGAGGGGTTTCTATCCTTGCCTTGTCTCGCAGAAAAAAAAAGTCAACGCGCCGCCGAAATTCGGTATGCGAAAAAGTAACGGGCGCAATACGTCTCGTAATTTGATACGCGTCACTACGAGGAATTCTTCAGATTGCACGCGAAATGCGAGGTGCATAAAAGCGACTAATGTAAAGTACGAATACTATGCTGGCGGTGCCAGAAAATCGTATCTCTCTTCCCAGGGGGCATGAAGCAAAATCTTTTTGCAAAAGAGATACCTTGCATTTCCTCTTTTATAGCACACGATATTTCTCCGAAGAAAGCGTTCCCCTTTCTTTCTTGCTTTCGCGATGACGACCGTCTCGTTCTAAAAAGATAAGTTTTCAACGTATATTTCTCTCTAAAACTAAAATTCAAAGAAAAGAAAATGCAGAATTTATTCGCTCAAAGCCATTGTCTGTTTGTAAGATCGATGAAATATGCATACTGGCATGTTAATAATTCTAAATGCATGCACAAGAAACGTATTTATAACTTCTTGTCATGAGAATACATTATACGCCGAATCAAATTTATTTTGAAAAATAGCAAAAATGCAACATGTAATCTTTATTTATTTCTACTTTTGATACTTGTTATTTCTACGTAACGTAAAAAGCCAACTTTCTACAATCATCGACGTTACATATTTCAAAATCATTCGGAGCAACCCATTTATATTTTGCTCGAATACGAAAATTCGATATACTCGTTTCTGTTCCGGGTAAAAGTTTCTATGGTATTGATTCAAGCGGAAGTAGATTGATCGACAGCCGTCAATCGTTTACGAAGATCGTTTGCGGGAATGTAACGGCACGTTTGCATGTACATATTCCTGAACTGAACGTATATAGTCACTGACGATAAGCATTGCGGGAAAGTAACGCTCGCCGCGAAAACTCGGTGAGTTTTCCAGGACCCTTGAGGAAAAATTTCGAGTCGGCCGTCCCTCAAGCGATCCGTCACGCGGGTGCTCGCGATGGCCTCCGGTATTAGACGCGCGCTATTCGCCGAAACGTTTTCGCGCAAAATGTCCTCGGATGTAAAAGGCGGACTCGGGGCGGAATCCTCGCCCATAAATTCCGGTTGTCCTATCCCTCGGCGACATGACGGAAGGTACCCTATACATCCTCGCCGACGGCGGACTTAATAAAATGCAAAGACGACGAGCACACGTTGCCAGGACGGACTGACATATCGACGCAATACCGACCCGCCGCCCGGACCCCCGCCGCTGTAACGTCGTCGTCCTTGGCAGAGAGGGAGGACATAGAAAAATCGCCCTTCCGCCGGAAAGAACGCTCCGGCATACCGTATAAGGCGCGACAACACTAACTTCGTTATTCACGAGGGCGCGAGCGTGCCGCGTTTTTAACCTTAGGACGATTCGGTATTCCAACTCGTTTACATGCAAAGGTAAAGGCCGATATTTTTACATGTTTTCTGACAGCTTTTTCTTTGCGAAATAATGCTTATTGAGAGGAGAGCGGTAACGTGCTCGGGTTATTTAAGTATTAGATTTAAAATTAGCATTAGAGACATAAACTTTGAAATTTTTATATACATATGAAGCTTTTATTACTTGTAGAAAAACATTTCTTAATTGTTAATAGTAATGAACTCGAGAGATGAGTTTAGAGGAAATATTAAAATATAAAGCTTTCGTTTTGGATTTAATTAGATTGATATTTTATATTGTGAATTGATTGCAATTAATAAAATTTATATTGGTAATACACATTGATTTATATAACAAAATTTGCTTTGATATCTCAATGATGGTCATTGATTTTATCATCAAGACCACGAGCTATTAAGGATGCCAACGAAAGATGCATTTATACCTTATTTAGTGGATGAGGAAGTGCAAAGGGAAGAAAAGAATGCGTTAGGGGTATTTTAACGGAGTTAAGTCGTCTTGTTTAATAGCGCTCTATTATGCAAAAGCACCGTCGACAACGGCCGGGTCATTATGTGATAATAAAACGCGGATTACCAGAGTGTGCATTGTTCTCTATGTAATAACAATTTCGCTTAAATCGCATGCGAGATACACTCATCAAAACGAGGCAAAACGACCTCTTCAAGGGCTGGTCGTAATTGCATTGTGCTTCGTTTCAGTGGATCTCTGATATGTATGCTTCGCTGATCGAAACTGTAGGTTATTTTAATGCGATATTCATGATAAACAATGTCTAATATATTATGCGTTTGGCGCAAAGTATAAACTAATCGCATTAGTTTCGCAGCGTTCATGTATAACACGTCATGCAAACGGCTGAAATCACAACGCGTCTAAATCTATTATTATGCCAGTGTAAATTAATGACTTAATGTTTAACGTATGAGAATGTATGCCGGCAAGCTCTACTATGGTAGAATAACCATTGTAATAATATTAAAAGATTATTTTACAAAACAATTTCCGTAGTTGCCATAATTCAGGTATTCAAAAATAATTGATTTCTTCACTTGTACGTAATATAAACTACATGTATAAAAAGTCTCTCATATTCTCTATACATAATCATTTAAAAAATCAATTATTTAATATAATTTACTTTTAGGATCTTTTTCGTCCATAGTTTTTTTTTCAAATTGAACGAGACATTCTAGCAATATTCAAAGAACTAAACATGAAATACATATTCGCAAAATAAGACATAAACTAATATATTCACAATGCGCAATTTTCTTCCGCTGTAGGAACGACTTTTCGTAAATTTATTCTCCATATCGATTCCACTAGCGATGCAAAGAGGGAGAGAAGAAGGATAACTCTCTCGGAGGGGAGTAAAATGCGTTCTGATGCGCGCTTAAAAATATTTAGAACGATGGCGAGGGTGCAAGCGGTTTTCCGTACCATGTCGTTTAGCAACGTTCGTTGTCGACGAAAGGGATGAGAAGGAGGGTCGTGATGGTGGAATGGGGAGGGCAAGGGGGATTAACGCGTTAAGCCGTCTTGTTTAATATGGCTTTATTACGTAGGTGGTAACGAACCGCCGGGAGGCCATTATGCGGCGATAAAATGCGCAATGCCCGTTGCACGTACATGTCGTTTCGCGTGCACCTCGACACGGACCTAAACCCCGTACCGTGATATGCTCATGCGCGTCGAATGGACCGAACCGGATGAGGCACGCGTTTGCGATAACGCCCGCGGTCATGTAAAGCGTTACGCCATGGTCGCCATGGCTACGCAAAATTCAATTCCGCCCCGTGGAATCGAACATTAGGCGCGCACGTAGCCGCACGAGATTTTTGAAAAATTGCGTTATCTCCACGAGAATACGAGCGTACGTAGCTCGTGTTCGCATTTATTCTCCTCGATTCTCGATGACCTCTCGATCGAAACTGTTAACTCTTCGTACTATCGTACTAGTGTGACGGTTGTGACAGTACTCTTTTCTATCGAGAACGTATTTCCAATGCTGTATATGGATAGGAGAGTTCACGAAATTGTTAAATCTTATTCATTAGGATTAACATAAAATTACTATTATGAATTGCACCGCTTTAATGCTAGTAAAATAAAAAAAATAACAACAGTTGTGTATCGTCTTTTGCTTATTTACTCGAATGTGTACGAATAATAATAAATACTCTGCACATAGAGACTACTAGCTTAGTATGGATAAACACGCTGCACAGACGCGTCGACATCTCTTAAAACTTACTACCCAGAAGCGAATATTCTTCTCTCGCCGCGGCGATCCAATAGTCGGTGGAGTCGGTGACAATTTTTCTCTTTGCCAGCCAGGCCGCTTGTAATACATGCGTCGCCGGCACCTTCCGTCGCGTTTATCCTTATCGTTCCCGGAATTTTCTTCCAACGCGAGTTCGCAGTTCTCGTCCTCACGAAGTGCTCCGAGCACATTCGTGTCGCCATTTCTCTAGCTGGCTGCGGAGGACAGGGCGGCAGAGGAAGTGGATGGGTATTTCGTGGAGTGGAGAGGAGAGGAGAGGAGAGGGTTGGTTCTCTCGAAACGCAAGAATTGAGGGGACGGGAATGAACGGTGTGAGGTACGTCAGATACGTGTGCCGTATTTTCCGGAGAGTCGTGGCCTTCCAAAAGGAGTTGGGTGTCGTTGGCGTAGGCGCTGAAAACAGCCAGTCGGGAGTGGATGCAGGTGATGGAGAAGAAGGTGGATGGATTTGGTTATGCGTCGCCACGTCTCGGCTGGATTTGTCGTCGTCACCTCCTACCGGGGATGAGAAACTCGGTAGAAAAGAGGGGAGATCTTGCTGTACCCTCTCTCTCTCCCTCCCTTCCCTCCCCCCCCCCTGAAACAACTTTGAGAGACCGAAACGCGATGTAAATTTTTTTTCCTTCGTTTTCTCCTCCCGCGGAACAGTTGAGCGTCCTTCAGGAAAATGTCAGTTACATTGTGACTGTCGAAGTAAAAAGTATAAGTTCTTGGGAATTCGATAGCTCTTTTTGCGAATATGCTCGAATATGTGGTTTTATAGATTGATGATGTATGTATAATGATATTTGTAAATTTTGATATAACTGTATTTATTGCTGATCGAGAATATTAATTCTGTAAATGAAAATCTAAAGATGCATTATCTTATATTGTTTTAAAATGTGATATCTATTGTGCAAGGATAAATAATATTATGTATTATATATGTATGTATGTGTGTATACATATATTAGTAGATGTGTTTTTTCTGAATAAGCATATTGATCAGAAAAGTACTTTCGTCAAAATCGAAATTAACACAATCTCGCGATGTAATCTGTTACATCTACTTCTCAGACGCGGCGCGTTATACGGATGAGAAAACGCTACATTTAAATTACAACTGTGCCTTCCGCGCATACTCGCAAACAGACATGGCAATCTAAAAACAGCACTTTGTAGAACCGAGGATTCCGCCTCTTTTTCGGATTTATGAAAGCCGCGGGAGGACGACGTGTTAAACGTTTCTCTCCGGGGTTTTATACACACATTTGTATTACTTTTATCTCGACGGCGGTGTTGTGAAATATACTCGCGCATCAGTTCCTAGATGTAGTCGGATATGCCCGACAAATTTCGTACCTTGACAAAAATAATAGAAGATCGTATTTCAGTGTGAACTCAAAGTACTTTAGAACGGACGTATCTAGATCGCGACAAGAGACACGTCTGCACGGACACTCTGAAAATCTAAATCAAGGAGACAAAACCCTTTTTTACGCGAGCTATAATTTTTCTCATTATCCCTTAAGATTTATTAAACAAAGATAATCTACTTTTCTGCTCATTCGGAACAAAGAGTACAAACTTTTTATTACACAAAATTATGTTTTTCAATTATGATTTGCAAAAATCTGATTATGAAGTGGTAAAGAAACCAAGTACGCATAAAAAAAAAATCAAATGAAAGAGGATGATGCGCCGTATTAGGATGAAAATTATTTGCTACTGCGAGATCGATGAGTCCGCGTTACATCGTACGAGGGCGGCGCAACGCTAGCCACCCTCTCCCTGACGGGGTGCGATTCACCAGCGAGTACGGGGTTCGCAGTCGTTCGTCCCGGCGGCCTCTCCGATTCAACCCCCACCGCAAGCCGCTTCTCTTTCCGCGTCGCAGACTCCCTCAGCTTGTTAATCTCGCTAACGTCGCGCCACAGGTGGTGACCTCGCATTGTCTCTTCTCTGCCGTGGCCTCATCAACGTCAGCCACCTTCTATATTACCGAATAGATTATTTACGGGCTTAATAACGCACGGTCTCTCCTTTCGCCCGACGCGTGCAGTAACGTGTGCCGTATCGTCTCAGCGTGTGATTCTCTAAACGGTTCTGATATATATGTCGCGAATCAACGCCGCCGGACGAGCGTCATTGTTCGAATATATTTCAGAGTTGTACGTTTTTTTTTTTATTTTTTATTTATTTCTTTTTTTTTTATTCGCATTCAATCGCCGCACGACAATCCCAAGAGATTACCTCGGATTCGCGATGCGGGAATGGATTTGTTCGCGCAACATGTCGTTTGCTATTGTGCAGTTGGACATGAATTTCTGTCGTCGGCGCGCTTCTCGTCGCAGTTAACGATGCTAGATACTACTCATCTCCTTTGATAGCCTGTTTAGGAGGATAATAACGTCCAATTCTCGTATCATCCCGCGGAAATCTATTGAATCACATTTGCTCTACAAGCTTGCGCCTATCGCGTTACGTTTACTATCCTGCGATCAAGGAAGGCACTCGGATCATACCATTGAACGAACGAGCTTTCTCAAGTAGGGAACCGATACTCCGCGGTTCCGCTTATCTCTGTGCAAACCAGCATTATCCCAGCATTATGCTCTGCGCAAACTGCCGATTGACAATGGCTGTTTGTCGAAACTACATAGATGCGATTTATAGCAGATTTAGTAACGTTTCACAGAAGGATATATAGTAATCTTTAATCTTTTGGAATCAAAAGAGTAATGTAAGAGGAAATTTTTGGATCCTAAAAATTATAATAAATTTATAAAACATAAATTTAACGCAGAACATTTTTCCTTAAAATTCAAAACAAGTTTAATATGCACGCACACATATTGTTATTAAATTTAACAGTCATTCCATCTTTTATTATCGTGTCATATTTGTTATTTATTTACGCATAATTATTCTATTAAAAATTTTGCGAAGATATTATTAAATTTTCTGTTTACCTATGGATAATCGAAATTTCATCTGTCTTTATTTCTGCCTCATCGTGAATATCAAAGCACATTTTGCAAGGATTTAGAATTTTGACGCATTCCGAGAATGCATACTCTAATTTCGTCTTCGCGCGACTACCGGCGGATTAAGTGTTCTACCAGATTCATTCACGTGGTTTTTCTTCCTTTTGTTTCAGGAGAGAAGCCATACAAGTGCGGCTGGGTGGGCTGCGAGTGGCGATTTGCGCGTTCGGACGAATTGACACGCCATTACCGCAAGCACACCGGTGCGAAACCGTTCAAATGTCGGCACTGCGACCGATGCTTCTCCCGCAGCGACCATCTAGCTCTCCACATGAAGAGACACGTGTAATCAATCGTTTCCGCGAACGGTTCCAACCGCGCGTCACCCGCAGTCGGGACTATCGGGACTTGTTCCTCGTGAAAATCGCGAAAATCTTTGACATCTACGCGAGGATTTATGCAATCTAGCATCTTCCGAGATCACCTAAATGCTACAAAGAGAGATTGACTGTCGAATGTCTAAACTTAACGAACAAACATCAAGGAAATCTGCGAAACTAACTGCATTAGGTGATCGCAACAAGAAGTCAGACTCTATCATTGATGAAAATTAAGCCTCGAAGATTACTATTGAGGAAATTGATGATCCGCGAGACGCCGTTTAGAGGTAATTGAAGATCAAGTTCATATTTAAAGCGATCCATGAAAGCGATTCGGAAGAAAACTTAATCAGCAATCGGACGGTGTGTTTGAAAACGTCACTTTATCGAAGTCCAAAGAATCGTGTGTATAACGACGTGCGTTTTCAAAGTGTGCTAACGTGTAAGAACGGGAGGTAAATAAACGAGCAATCAATGATGTTCGTCTTTAAGGGCCAAAGGAATGACACGAAGCTTCGGCCTCTCTAATTCTCGTGAATTTGAGGAGACCGAAGCATCGCGACGGTCAGCAATGATTCAACAAAGAGACTGCAGCCAATGTAATATAAGGGAAGAGACCTCCGATGAAGAGAGTAGCTGAACAAAGAGTTGCCCGGAAAGTCTCGCACGAGAGACGTCAATCACTGCCAATTCGTTACATTCTAAGATCAGCGCTACCGTCGAGGATTTCAAGCTGCGACTTCGCGATCGGGGGTCTTCGAAAATGAGAAACGGAAAGCTGACCGGAGAAAGCCTAAAAAAAAAAAATTTTTTTCGCCGAGCCTCAAATCGTTGCCACAGCGCGCAGCAGCGGACGGATACTCATTCGTGAATGAAAATTGTAATATTAAATAAAAGATACGCTCCTACACCACAAAACCGTTTGCCTTTTCCAAAACGATTGAGTCGACGGTCGTCGTATTTATATCGCGTCGAGATGCTGCAGCATCGTCGGGCATTGCGAGCGTTGTGTGTCGCGCGTACGCTAAAAACTGTAGAGAAAAACTGTAGATTTCGCGAGGACAATAATGCAGAGACTGTTGGTGCCAAATGTTATTTCCTTTCTCTTGCTTTTCTTTCAGAAGCTCCGCGTAGAAACTCGCGGCTAAAAGCGCGCGCGCACGCGGCACTCGCGGGACCGTCGACGATCTCTCGGTATTAACGGAATCGCACGCAGCGGAGAGTCAAAGCGGACGCGACGCGTGGTAATTGAATACGTGATTTTGACCAGTTTCGACGGCAATGGGATTTGCTGCGCCAGGTGCTAATCCTGAATTTACAGTGCGAATTACAACGTGGCTCGCCGCCGACTCTGTCGCGCTACCATACAGTTCGCTTGCAACGAAGCTTACGAATGCGAGATCCGATTGTTTCGCTTAGAGCTACTTATAACTGATTTTCATTAAATGCCGATTTCTACTTTCAGGTAATTATAGTTATTTTCAGGTAATCATTGTTGACGCTACGTTTTTTATTCTTATAAAAGAAACAATTTTTCCTCGATCTTTGCATGCTTTTGGAAAGACTTTTTCTTTTGTGGTCTTCGATGGACCTTGCGAAGAGGTTACACCTTATTATTACATCTTATCGATCACTTTCACATATATTATAGTGGATAAAGTCCTGAATTTTACGCGCACTTTGAATCACGTTGCGGACTCTTCTAGTTTCTGAGATATATCACTTTAAAGTTTTATACTTTTTAAACCTAAAAAATAATATATCTTAAGTGTAATGTACATATGTAAATAGTTCGCGATTATTAGCTTTAATAACTTTGACCTTAATATCATGTTCGAAAGCATTAATACTTTCAGTGTTATAGTTGTATAATTTCACATAAGTTTGCAACACTTTATCCAAAACGAGAATCACACGTAGAAGAAAATAAACTTTTAACTTATGTGGAAAAAACGATATATTTTATTGTTTTACTTTACTGTAAAATACATGCGGAGAAGGGGCTTCAGTGTAAAACTAGTCGCATGTCGAAAGCTATTTAAGAACTGGCAGAAATAGATGAAATCTGTTGACGATAATGTAACAGTTATACTGAACACAAAAGAGGTAGCGTACATAAACAAAAGATGTCAACAAAGAGGCCATGAATAACACACAATACGAGAAACTGAATATAATCAGGAATAAAAATCCAATACTTTAAAGTGTCGTATCTCAGAAACTAGAAGTGTTCGCAACGTGATTCAAAGTGCGCCTGTGTGAGAGAGATTCAGGATTCTATCCACTATAGTATATGTGAAAATCAAAGTGATCGTGTAACTTTTTCGCAACTTTACCGTGATCTTCTTGGGCTGTAACATTATGTGGAACATGCTCGAGTAAGGGAATCATTTGTCGAAACAATCATCATGAAAAAATTAGTAGAAAATACAAATATATATATTTTTTAATATTCTCGTCATATACTAATTGAAACAATGTAGATAAGAAAGTATATACGGGCAGTATAATTCACATAAGATTTTCGTGCATTTTTCACGCAACCAAACATTTCACGAGTGATTTCCTGTCTCGTGTATAATTGACGGCAGACAGTCGACTTTATCATTTTGTATCCGCGAGCGCGTTGTTCTACAACATCATGATCATCAGCAGGAGATTGCTCGTCTCGCTCATCATCGATCTAAAAGATCCCGATATTACGATATTTATAATATATCGCGCGCAGCAATCGAATATTTCGGCGACGATACCGAAAAGGAAAAAAAAAAAAAAAACACGAGCAAGATTGAAATCATTGCGACGTGCACTCATCAAAAAAAACAGGAAAGAAGTAACTTGAAGAAGACTACTTTACCTGGTGTAAGAGGCAAAATAGGGGAGATGAAAAATGAAAATAACTAAATTTTAAATGTTCAGTGGCCAAATAAATTAATTAATACGCACGTAGAATCTAAAGATACCGTACCTACTGAGTAAGCCCGACTGACGGAGTGTCGGCACGAATTCGTGCGAATGCATGTGCATATGCGAGTGCGGCTGCGTTATGTGTGCGTGAGTCATCGATGCGCGCGTATCTGCGTGTGAGGGTTGTGTGTACGAGCGTGTGTATTTCTTTCTACGGATATACCAAACCTGAAAGGTAAGGAATCCAAAGGAGGAGACGAGCAGAACACTGAGTTTGTATGTCGTGCAATTTTTTCAATGTTTTATTATTTGTTACCATTGTTCACGATTAATTATAAATAAAAAAAAATATATATATATATATATGTAGCACATTTACAATTTTAGGATATAACGGTCATGAAGCCAGACATCTTTTTGATAGATATATTCGGATATCGTGGTCGTCGTCACGTTCGCGACTTTCCCCCTACTCCCCCACCCCCGATCTTTTTTTTCTGACGGGCAAGATGTAATTAAAAGTACACATAGTACAAGAGAAAAGAAATTACCGCGCGTAAAAGATGCGAAGTCTCGTCTTTGACCTCGACGGCCTCTCGTTAAATTCCATACCGGCCGCTGGAACGAAAGTAACAGAAGATAATTGTCGTTACGCGACGACTTGTTAGAGCCAGAGTCCACGCATCTATAATTTGCTCTCAGACTCGTGCACCTAGGTTCGTATTTAGGCGTAGTGGAAAAAAGGATGACGAGAGAATTGATACCGTGAAAGAGAAGACTCTGTCCGGACGGAAGATCTTTATCGTCAGGACAAGTGTTCCCAATCGAGGCGACCAACGAGCTCTGTAGATATACGTATATCGCTAAGTGAACGGCGCGAACGTCGTTTTAAAACGAGATCGAAACTAAAGGCGCGTGCAATTGCGTGAGTAATCAACAAGAAACAAGAAGAGAAAAGCGCGAATACTTTGAATAAAAAAGTAGCTAGACGTTTAGATAGGTAGATGGATAGCTAAGTCGTTAGATAGGCACTTAGATAGACAGATAAATAGAGATTGACGAACGGGAATAGAGCGAGTGCGTCCAAGAGTGCTTGCGACGGATAAAGTATTATATATGTATATATATATATACATATATATATATATATATATATATATATATATATATATATATATATATATGTAGGTAGATGATTACACACATAGGTAGAAATATAAGTATCTAAGAAAACTCTAAGGAACCTTAGGAGAAAAACAGTATCGTTGTACGCGGTACGATAACTGAACATAAGTGTTTTATGATACTTGCGTACAAGGAAAACGAGATGAATACTAAAGAATAAAAAAAATAAAAGCATACATATAAAATTAAGTGGTAATAAAAAAAAATAAAAAACAGTACGATTATAATTGTATTATCGTGGTCTAAGGTATTTTCAGTCATGTTGTATAGTAATTGTAAATTACACGATTTTGAAAAGAAAGAAAGAATGTGAGAAAGTATAATAATCTGAAAGAGAGAGAAAGAGAAAGGGAGAGAGGATGATAGAAAGAGCAAACGTGAAAAGTGTTGCGCGATTCGCTTTGCGTGAAAAAAAAAAAATGAATAGAAAAAAAGATAATTGATAAAACGAACGGACGACATCGGTCTCGAGTCTTGCAAAATTTCTATAATAAACGTCCCCGGAGAATTACACGCGGAATGAGCGGACGGAATTCGTACTGGAAAAGGTATGTAAGGAGCTCCCTTTTAATAATAATGTTAATAATAAATAACAAATATTCGCGGTAACAGGGCACTGCGACGAGCGCGACGGTAGATGTAACTACGTAAATTTCGAAGCACTTATCCCCATAGGAGAAAGAAGAAAAGAAAGGAATTTGATGTTATTACTATATAAAGTTACGAGAAAGAAGAAGATTTGCTGCAATTCAAGACGTCTGCTATAATTTCATTTGTTGCGATAATTTTGTGTATTTTCTTGCTTAAATATTCGTCTTTTTTTTTACTCTTGTTATGGCTTTCTTACACGAGAAATATTTTTATTTCTATTTTGCTTATAGGAATTACATGTTCTTTTCTTCTATCGCTTTTATATCAAAAACGTGAATTATATTAAAATCCAGCTTATACCATTTTTTTTCTTGTTTACATATGCATCGCGGACGTCATGTATTGCCAAATACGTATTCAAAATACTACACTGATAACTGATAGAACTAATATTATTTTTGGGGAATTTCCTCGTTAGAGAAGAGTTAAATAGGTAATGAAAATGATTACTATTAATACTGATATAAGGATTTTATGAAGAAAGACTTAAAAAGAACAGCGAGAGAGGGAGATAAAAGAAAGAAAGAAGTAGAGAAAAAACTTGAGAAAGAAAGAAAAAGAGAGAGAGAGAGAGAAAGAGAATAATTATGCAAGTGAATATAGAAGTACAAGTGGCAATATGTGAATGAACTAGAGTGAAAGTGTATGAGAAATGGATGAGAGTAAAGAAACGAGAGAGAGAAAGACAAGACACGTGAGAGCGAAAGATTAACGAGAAAGATAAAGATGATATAACTTATATTTTTAAAAAGTGACCTTTGGCATTTAAAGACTTGTAAAAATCGTGCAACGAGTTAAATAAACAAACAAAATCAAGGGCGCAGTATATTAAGAGGCGTCCGTCCTTTTCCGTGTCTCTTATTTCATGTACATGATGCACATACATATACATAATACAAACACATACACTCTACTCGCTCGTTGAAATACTCAAATACAGATACAATTTAATTAATTCTGAGACATTTTTTCTAAACTGCGATATATATTGACATACCTATATTTCTAAAAGTTGTCAAGCGCATGTACAGATACACAAGATAACACGGAGCCCGAAATAAAAAAAAAGAATCCATAGACAGTCGTCGAATACACCCGTGCTTCTAATTTAAATACGAAATTGAAAGAAAGCAGAGAGGGAAGAAGGAAGGGAAGGAAAGGTGCAAATAGGAGATAGTCGAGTGTGGGAAAAGTAAAAGAGACATGTAAATGGATTCCTTTAAAAAAAAACATACATCTTACATAAGACACGGCTAATCAGTAGACACGTATACCAATAGGCAGACGATTATCTCGGGGCCTACAAGAACAAAAATGATTTCGGTCAATATGATTCTCGTGCCTCGCTCGTGTGATCGCTTTCGATTATCGCGAAAATCGAGTTTCCTCATTTTCGAATCGAAATTCTGATGCTTACGTAGACGCGACGATGAGAAAAATTCATTAAAAAAGTGACGCGATTGATAAGGGACGTTTTGTCGGGAGTGAAACTTTTTTTTCGCGACGAGGTATCGAGCATCAAAGTGAAAATGAAAGAAAATGAGTCAACAAACAGTCACCGTATAATCACTAATGTCATTCAACAACATTATTCATGGTAGGATAGCATTTTTAGGGATTTTATACAGGCATGCGACGGCGTTCTATGTTTTAGCCGAAATTTACTACCGATGATTATTGACGTTTCTTCGTATATGTATGTAAGCCGAGTGCGTACACACGTAACACGTAATAAAAGGTAAAGTGAACGAAAAGGCATAAGGATGATTTTTGAGGTAGTGAAAGCAGAGAGAAAGAGAAATAGAATGAGAGAAATTGCAGGGAAAGTGAGAAACAGATGCAAGAGTCACACAGCAAAAATCATTTTTCCAGAATTCTGTACCTCGTTACGTATACATTTCTATTTATATAACTGTGCATATTAACATATTATGATAATGTGATTTTTCTTACATATAATCCTGAGCGCGGAGAAACGTGGAAAAGAATCATTAAGGGAGTATTTTATATTACGAAACAAAACGAACAAAAAAAAAAAAAAAGATGCGAGCGAAAGAAAGAGAAAGGGAGTGCGAAAGAGAACGAGTGCGAGATGTAAAGCGATAACAATTCTTATAATCGCAGCTTTTTTGCCACTGAAGTATATAATTAAAATAAGGAACGCGCTTGCACAGTTGTCGCTCTTTTCTCTCGGCGTCATTTCTTCTTCTTCTTCGTCTTCTTCTTCCTGTTCTTCTTCTCATATCGCTACGACCGCTATTTTTTCGATGTTTTCGTCAAAATAAATGATGACTATCTTCATATATTATGTTTCGGTATCGTCATACTTATCTACATAAGGGATACAACAACGAAAGAAACATCATCAATAATTACGCTAATGAAAATGTACATTCAAATATATGATCAGCTTTCTATGTGATGTCGCACTCTTCGCTCTATGCAGACATCCCATCATTGTCATCTTCGAAAAGCCGGGTGATTATCGGTCATCTTGTTGAAAACAAGCATCGATTTGCATTTCTTGGGGCTGTCCATCGAAAACCGATGCAAGGACTTTCCAATCGCTTCCCACCGTCGCTCTCGAAAAATATTCGCTCTCATATCCCATACGGCACTGCGTAAACGCTTCGCGTCACGAGTCGTTCGTACGTATCGATTGCAACGTTGGAGATGCATCTACGTGGCTGTGCATAATACCGTGCACGCGCCAGCACGCGCAGGAGCTTGAATCTGTCTACCAAATCCTCTATCCATCGGGAGATGTATAAGTCATTGTATATGTTTTTTTTTTTTTTTTAATTTAGTAACTTATTTCCCCTCTCGTGCGCTACAAAATGAGTGTCATAGACCTATCAGCGAAAGAAAGTCGATGGTCGCACGCAACACCGAGCAAAACCGAGAACGAACGCGAAATGTGTATTGTATACGATTCTAGAAACCTGACTGTTTTCGACGACAAACTACACAGACTACGTAAAAAAAGATTCAAAATAGAAAAAAATACGTATAAGAGAGAGAGAGAGAGAGAAAGAGAAAGACATCTTTCCAAAGTTGAGACTAACCATTTGCCGCGACTCCCAAAAGTCGAAACGCGCTGGTTTACTTCGAAGACTCGACGTTTTGTACAAGGTGTAGCGAGCTCGTATAACGAGCGTAGTAGGTGATCACATGTGATATTTGTGTATCGGCTATTATATATAAATAAATAAATATATATATATATATATATATATATAAATATATGTAAATGTATATTATATTAGAGTACTCCGTTAGGATATTATGGCTGGTAGTTAGGTAAAAAAGGATATAAAGGGGTGAGATAGAGAAAAAAAGGGAGAGAGAAGAAAGACGAAAGCGTCGAGCCCTATCGAACGTTCAGCCGTAAATAAGCGAACGCCTCGTGGACGGAAGGGTGAAGGAAACGGAGGAAATGATCAACTTTCCGCGAAAACACACCGCTCTCGCCTAATTGCGCTATGCGTAGGCCTACTTGCCGGTTTCGAAAAACGGTTCGTCAATTCGGACGGGGAAAAAGTATAATTGACAAGACTGTAAATGAAAGGAAAGTGCAACAAACGACGAGAATATAGATACGAGCTTAAAAGGGAATCGGCACGCGAGCGTAGCTCGTCCGAATTTCCGAATTTTCCACAAAGGTTGCGTAGTCATAAATATTCGTTAAAGTTAATTCGAGTTTAACCGATTTTACGGCGAGGGTTAAATGGGAATTAACTGATTCTTTATTTCTTTCTAAAGAGACAATTAAAAAAGGGATGGAGAGTCTGTGTCGAATCCCAGTTAACTTTAACTAGTATTTATGGGAACCGTCCTATCAAATTCTCACGGGCAAAGCGCACGAGACACGACGCGTGACTCCGATACGAATTCTTCAAAGTCAGAATAATCGATTCTCGATCACGTGTGAAAAGAAACGCGAACACATAGATACCACGCAGGATGCGACCATTTGCGATCTCGAGAATAATGTCACTCGAGTCCAAAAGACGAGTAGTTTCGCGATGCATAGTCATCACTTGACTCCTTTACTTCTTTCTCTGCCTGCTTGCAGGATGATGTCGCTTTGCGACATTTTCATACCGATGCGTCGTACATACTGCAAGAATGTTAGCGAGAATAACAAATCGAGTCATTCGGCGGCGCCTCATGTTTTGGCCGTCTTTAAATTTTTCGCTTTCCTTCAGCCCCAGGATTATCTACTGTTAAATTGACGAGTTTCATCCTTATCTATTCTGCCCGATGCTGAATGATACCGTGCATTTTTAAAATCGAAGGTCTTTGAAGTACGTACGAGCTCGTCCTGCGCCACGTACGTCAAGCGTCACTTTTTCTTTTTCTCTTTTTCGATTCCTTAGATTGCTTTCGCACTCGACGGAGAACAGGGAAGCGACGCGAAGGAGAGATTAGCAAGTGTTAGCGAAGCTTTGGCGATGGTTCGCTAAACTGTCTGGCGAGAGAGTTATATGCGACAAAATAGGAATGTGCGAATGCGAACACGAGTGTGCGAATGAGAGTATGCGCGTAAAAGAGATGTACAAAACGAAAGAGAACAACCAATTGTATGTAATTGCTTGCGTATATGTGTATATGTGTATGTATGCGCGCCAATGTGTAGAAATTTGCGTGACGCGAGAATCAAACTTTGTGCGATTTCTTAGTATTCGCCAGAATTTTTATATAAATTATTTACTACACAGAGTCTTTATTACATATATTATCTTTATATTAATGACGCTATGGTTAATATTATTATTAATGTTAATATCATTATTATTATTATTAAGGTACGCATATTGTTCTTTCTTTTCTATCGTCGATTGTACAAAAGCAGAGGATGCCGTCTAAGTTTAAATGTTTAGCACGTAGATTATTTGTAGTGTTATCATGTATACATATTATGATTGATTGGTTAACTAATTATATTTTGTATAATTAAGCGTAGGGCGGAGGCCGCTTTGCGCCACATTGGCGAGCGTTCCTTCCTGCCTAACATTTGCGATTGAGTCTTTAATTCGATGTGTGCACGAATCGCTGAATAGTCGATGAAGCGCGCCGCGGAGTGAGCGACGTCGATCAGATGCGCCGATCCTGCGTTTGACAAACGTGAGTTTCAAACGAGAGAACGAATCTCTTGATGGGATGCGATACTCGGCGACGATTTCGGTAAAGGACGCGCGCGAGGATGGAAATTTTATTTTTATTATTTTCAGATGCCATCTTCCTTTGCGCGCGCGCGGAATCGCGCCTCGAAATTTCCGCGTGCGGAACTCTCTCGTCGGGACTCGCAGGAGGATCGATTAACGAATGTTACCCAAGACATCTCTCACTCGCGCGAGCGCGCTACGTTTTGTCGATTTATAATTGTTGTCCGCCTAGAGATTTTTGCGTTATCGAAAAAACGCATGCTTCTTCTTCGGCTATCGAAGCGACCAGGCCGGCCGCGCGCTTTGTAAATAATTCATTAATAAACAAATTTCTCATCGTGCTTGAGTGAGCTTGCTTTCAAGAGTCCTCCTTAAGAGCGCTTATGTTCGCGCTAATGATGCCGGCGCATCATCCGAGATATACGCGATCAACTAAATGAACGTTGTATCGAATTGCACTCGATTCAGCAAACTGTGAATTCTTCGAACTTACGGCAGGTCGAGCTGTTTAAATTCGCGTCGCGTCGCACGACCTCGACCGAGGTTGCTTCAACGAGAGGGTAGATTCGATATTGGACGCGAAAATTGCTCGAGTCGAACCCGAGCTTTCCTATTATTAGACACGAATTAGCGCCAGGGCCGGCCCATCCGCTAATAAACGTATTCTTGATAGAATCTGTTTTTGATTTGAAGCGCGATTAAAACGTGCAGAAAATATGCGTGTGTGAGTCGTCCGCGACATGAAATACTTGGTGTTTTGCACTGAACGTTGAGAAGGATATTGCAGAGCAGTAAGCAGTGGAAATAAAATCGCTAAATTTTAATAAAAGCATTTGTTACTTTTCTGTGCTGTCGCCTCAGTTAGGAAAGTCATCGCCCTCACACTGATCCACGACGACCGTAGTCGTACGAAGTCTGCTAATTAATGTATACTAATTAACGCTATTATGCATTAGCTAATCCTTTAACTCAAAGACATCTCTTATCTTTCGATCCGTTTGCCTTGTAAAACCTGACGCGCAAAAATTGTCAGATGACGTCTGCCCGCCTCGAAATCGCGCGAAAATGGCTGTATCCAAGCGGAGAAGGAAAAGAGACAAAGAAAAGCCAGTCCGCGAATGAGTGTTTTAGGTGAAAGAGAGAAAGAGAGGATGGAAAGAACGTTAACGATAGAGAGAGAAAAATGTACGCGAGGGTGAAAACGGACGAGCGAAATAGCACGAGTGAATGAGAAATTGGATGAATTAAAAAGGCGGGAAAGTATATGCGCGAGAGGCTGGATGACACGAGGCGCGTATACGAGAGAGAAGAAAATGAGCGGCTCCGGCCCGCCTCGCAGCACTTTATTCCTCTTCATTCTTTTCTTTCCTCTCTTGGTGGCTCTTATATTACACCGTAGCGTACTCTAAATATCGTTATTTTTTAAGGAGAATTACACGAAGATGGAATATAAACGCGCGATATTGAAATATATATAAATATATATATTTATTTTCTAAGATATAATATATATATCATCTATATATGTATATTATTAAATTATGATAATGCACAAATGTAATTATATGTACATGTATAATTATTATCTTGCTCTACATTCGGGCGGTGGTGAGGGACGGAGTGCGGGGTCGGGGAATGATTTGTGATGCCGGTCGTGGGAGGGATGAGGGAGGATGAGAATCGAAGGTGTTGCGCGGTGCGATGGCAAGCGAAAGGGACTCTGTGAATGCGCGCGAAGGGCGGAAGGACGGGGGTGGAGAGGAAAGGAGCGGGGGGGGGAGGCTTGCGGCCGCTGTAACCTCATCTTTCATGAATAGCTTGTATTTCTGCTCAGTGCAAAATAAAACGTACGTTCCTGTTGAAAAAAAATTTAAAAAAAACAAAGAACGACTATTCGTCTCGTCTTCTTCTTTCGTCCCTCCGTATTCAGCAGCGTCCGGGCCTTCTCGAAATCTCTCGGATAAATTGCCACTGTGGTTTCTCTTAAAGATGTCGGCGCGAGTGTCCGATACCAGAAAAATGCAGACGCAGGTAAGTATTCAATATCATAATAATTTCACGAGGCCGTACGAGACACTTCACAAAATTTAATAGTCACAAAAAATTGGTTAATATTTATTATCTTATCGAATCAATTGTCAATGATGTATAATTTACTTGCAGGAATCCGTTAAATTATTATTTGTAACGAGGTATCTCGTTTTTGGTTTATTGTAGATTACAAACGTGGATTACGAAATGTAGATTTCAATAAAGCTTATATATTTTTATATGTTACACGCAATAGATATACGGAATAAACGTTATTAATGAGATGAAAGTACAAAGTGTCTTACTACAAATAATTATCTTTACGTTACTACAAATAATTTAAATAATTATCGCATTACGACGCGCGAAAAAAGACGATAACTATTTTGTGCGTTACATACACATGGCGCGAGTTGGCCGGTGTTACTACAAGATCGTCTCCGAAACTTAATTCCCTCCAATGTCTCTCACAGGAAGACGTTTACAGCGTTTTGTCATCGTAAAGTGTTTTACGTGAAATTATAATGTGTCTTTTTTCTATGAAAGTCTCAGCGTACGAAGCTATTTCCGACGATATATAAAAGCACATTTACTGCACTTTTTAGTTGATCGATCCATAAACGACGTTTTACCGTTCACACACTTCCTTATTTTTATATTATTTTTCTTATACTTTTATCGTTTCCGTGGCTTTGTATGAACGTACGTATATACGAGGCATTTGATTGACCATTTTCTTTGCGTAACTCATATAATTCTTCGGGCCAGTATTGGACATAGCTTTTGTCGCTTCTAGCTACATTTAGCCACTTCATTTTGACTACATTTAGCACTTCAATCTCTATCTAAAGATCGAGGAAGGAAAGAAATTCTTCTTCGCTTGCCGGCTAATTACCGTCGCCGGTAGATAAGCGTAAACATTTTACGCTCATTTACAATCGTTTGTTGGACGTCATTTTAATGTAATTTTGCTTGAACTGATATAAAGTTGTCAATTAAAACTGATTGATTAAAATTCTTATAATAATACATAATTTTTAATAAAATGTAATTTATAATAAAATAAATTAAACTTTTATGTTATTTATTATCACATTACATATAATTTAATTAATTCATTACTTGTTTCTACATTAGTTGAAGCAAAATCTTCTAATATGTGAACATAGACGAATGGGCTATAAAAAATTGGGATAAAATCAACGCGCGTTATAAGAATAAGTTATTCTTACATACAATTAATAAAATTTCTAGCGCGTTCTTTATGAAATCAATTCAGATACAGTTGCATATTGTTTATCGAAGGTTGATTCATCATCAGTTGTAACAATTATAGCAAATTATTTTTTAATACTTGTTGCGTTTTGAATAAAAATTTGACAATATACGGAATGTCTCGCATCACTACCTTACTGCTTGAGTATTACTACGCGAATGATAACACACTGACATGAGTGGCTGTGATAACAATAACATACTATACACCATAAAGGCCAAATACCACATATTATAATTAATTTGCTGCCGACCCGAAATATTTAACATTTTATACATTATTTTATAATATAAATTAACGTTAAAATTCTGTATCTTGTATTTCAATTTTATGTTGATAAATAGATTATCGCAAATAAAATCTAACATTTATTTGAAGAATATTCATTTTATTTTGATCAAAAAAACTATTTGTATAAATTAATTTGCAATTAGTATTATTACTTTACGCCTTATCAAATTTTCGAAAAGAATGATTTTATTTGACATTGAAGAATCAAGAATTTTTCTCTTGATTTTAATAAATCAATATAATGATATTTAATTACTGCGAATAATGTGGCATCTTATTTTTTTCTTTGTTTTATTCAATGTTGTGTATTATAATTTTACCAGCTTCATCATTGCGCATAGGGATGCACGAGACCCAAGACAAGACAATATTCGCGAAAATATTGTATTGGTCTTGAAAATTTTAATCTTGTCTTGGTCTTGAGCGGATTTTTGTACCAACGATCTTGTCTTGTCTTGTCTTGTCTTGATTTTTATTAACAATTTTTACTAAATTGTTTAAAATATTATTTAACATAATATAATATAATTTGAGATAATTATTACTATTTATGTAATTTGTTTATTTCCCAAAACAATGTGTGTGTGTGTGTGTGTGTGTGTGTGTGTGTGTGTGTGAGCCCGCGTGCATGCGTGTGCGTGCGTGCGTGTGCGACGTTGTCGGCTTGATAGAAAACAGGAAATAGTAGATATATCTAATTTCTTCTATTATCCGAAGCGCCAAGCTCATACGATTTTCGCTTGTTTTTTACTGCGTATGCTCACGTCTCGATTGTGTAGACGCAGTTTATACACAGAACAGCGTACACGTGTTGCTGTATGCGTATAAAACAGTTGTTACAATTAGTTCAGACGTGTTCGCGCAGTTTTTATAAAAAAAAATGAAACGCAGTAAATCTAATACACAGTCCATGAAAAGAACTAAACCAAGTTCTTCTGCTGAACATGCAGACATTTCCATTCATTTTTTAAAAACCAAGACTTCTTGACAAGATCAAGAATCTTGAGAATTTTGTCTTGGTATTGTCTTGATAATTAATTTAAAATCTTGTCTTGATCTTGTCTTGAATTTCGAGACAAGACCAAGACAAGACCAAGACTAGTCTTGGTATCTCGTGCATCCCTAATTGCGCATTGTACCGGTCAGAGTTAAATTATTTTTTATTTTGTAATTTTAATGGCTTTACGAGAGCTACATTTAAGTATGCATGTAGTAATTTCTAATTATATATTAATATTTCAGGAGATAAATGTAGAGCTCAAAATAAAAAAAATGTATGCAAATAAATTGTTCAAGTTTTATCTTCCGCACGCGAGTTATAATAAATTAAAATAAATACTCGAAGAGCGCCTCCCATTATAATGCACGTTGCAACATGTCATAAAAGTGATTCTTGCATTTGCTGCAAATGTTATTCAAACTTGCATTTTATTATGAAATTATTTATTAAAAATTTTAAATTAATTTTGTCATTTTGAAAACAACAGAAATTCGTTTTTTTCTCAAAAAATAAAAAATCTCATGCATATAATGAAAGCAATTACTGTGTCTGTATATTTTTTTCAAATATTATTATGTACATAATTTCTAGAATTAAATGTTTATATTTTATTATACGTTATATTACAAATTATATGTTTATTTCTAAAAATTTCGATTAAAAAAACAATGGAATCGTCCTGTTTTATGCAAATTGTCAAAAAGACGTCTCAACATTCGCAATTAATTTCTCAAACAGCATTATTTGTTACGAGCTATCTGGAGGGTGGATTTGAAAAGGAAAACATTTATTTTGAGAAATGTTTTCTAGCCAGGGTTAGGCTTATAAAAACACTAAGGCATTGTCGCTTCGCTTTCTCGAAGATACGTATATAACCCAACCCCTTTTTCGCTTCGTTTCTTTTCGAGGATTAGGGTCGGCGGTCCCTCCTCTCGCGAAAGATACGTGACGTAGTTCATGGAGGAGGATGAATACTTCACCTGACGTTGCAAGCGAACTGTAACGAAACAGCGGACCGCACTCACTGTGGAAGCGATGCATTCCACGTTACAGCGAAGTACGCCAGCTACGTTCTTGGCGTTGCGAGCCAATTCTGTCCGGATGTACACGCGGTACTGTAATATGGTCTTGTATACCGCTCAGAATATTCTGCATGAATCGCCGAGGCCCTTTTGTTCCGCAAACGGCGTATATATGAAAACAACTTGTTTGTGCGGTACGAACGCGGTTAACATACACACGCCGGCACCACATTGTTTCATATGATCGATGTTTCGTATGTTTTCGTACAGGCAATGTTGTACTTTAAAGGATATATTATTAATCTAATAAAGTAGCATATACTAAGTTATTATTAGATCAGATCATTAATGCATTAAATTCGGCTCGTTTAGACAATATAAATATAATATATGTGCATACTTTTCTAATTATAACATAGCGTCTGAATTTTGATAAAATGGCATATTAGCATGGCAGTATTACATGATATTTTTCATCGCAATTTAAATATCTAGTCTTATTATTGTTTTATGCGCATCAATCTATAAATTAAAGCTACGTGTCATAATTAATAATGCATGGAATAACGCTTTATAGATAACATACGCTCGTGATGATTTTGCATTAAGAAGAACAAGGGAAGAAATTAAGCGAAGAATGAGCAAGGAAATAACAAAAATTACAAGCAGCTACTCTTTGTGCGGACGTGCAACGGTTACATTTGTCTCTGTCTCGGCGAAATCGTGAACGTATCTAACAGCAGTCAGCGGAATTGCTGGAAAATTTTCGGAGTGTATCCTCGCCAAGAACGTAGGAACACCGGACGGGCTAGCGGACTGTAAGAAAATTATTGCGAGTGCCTGGCAAAGAGGTAAAACCCTTAAACGTCTTCCTTCCTGAGAGGAAGGGGGAAGAGAGTACCTTTCGCATGGTGAGCCGGATCCGCTTAATCCGAGGCACTTCAGCCGATCCGGATACCCTGAAACTAAAGAACCGCCGTTCGTACAGGATACAGGGAATGGTCGAGGAAGGACTTAAAAGGGTCACAATGGTATCTCTACTGACACTAGATTGAAGAAACCGCAAATTGATCGTTCGTGACATTGCTTTACGAAACTGTACGATGTAACTGTAAGACATTTATAATTTTATATTCATGTGATTAACATGGTAATGCTAACGACAACAGAATGACATAATTAAATAACGTAGAATCAATCGCAATCAATAAAAAATAAGGTATATGTCGTTTAAAGATGAACGTATATTTTAATCATTAAATAAAATATTTTAAAACAGTTAATTAATCAAATTAGAAAATATAATGACTCGTAACTTTTAAATATAAAAGATTTTGATGATCTTTCTGTTCCGTTGTTTTTCGTATCAATCACGGAGCAAATCGGCAGGGAGATGCGATCTCGAAGATCATGGGAATGGATATCGAATGCCACAAGTTCGCAGAGACGGCCAATGCGAAGAAGCAGCTGCCCGCCTCGTCGGAGTGAAATCGCAGATCCTATCTCTACTTGTGACCTCCTCAGGAAGTCGGCGCGTTCTCAAGTGTCTCGCCGGAATTTAATTCTGCTGGGCACGCGAGCGTACCTAGTATGCAGTTATTTGATATCCGATATTTTCTTTTCTCGCTCGCGGATCCATGTCGAATGAAGTCGGTCTGCGAATCCGCGTTATTGTCAGATGAGAGAATTCGCTTAAGGATATTTGACGTAGACAGGGATTTGGAACACCCTCTCCTAGGTTTTCATATTGTCCCTTTAAATCGCACCGCGATTATTAGTATATGCGGAATACGTTGCCATTAATACTTTCGCTTTATACCATATAAAGAATATGTATCCGCGTTCTGCGTTTCCATAAACAACATTGATACTACCTCGATGTACAGTCGAAAGACAAATAACCAACCGGTCGTGTAGCCGGCAGCAATGCAGCGAGTCGGGTCGTTATCCTTCATTTTGTGATGTACATCAATTGTTTGCGAATGAAAATCGAATCGCACAGTATCTTATAGTACAAATACAAATGTAATTTTCTCCATGACTTTATCTCTTATAAATCATTTTGTATTTGATTTTGTGAAGTAAAGTATGAAAAAATTCAACATTATCTCGACGATAAACAATAAAAATTATTATTTTAAAAAATGTTAAAATGCGTACAGTATAGCATATGTATATCCATCTTTATGATCTTTAATGTTATATCTCACTATCGATTCGTTTCATAATTAATCTGAAAAACAATTTTAAAAAAAGGATAGATCGTCGAATTCTTTAAAATGTTCGAAAGCTATAAGCTATTATTTTTAATTTTTAATTGATTAATTAATTAACTGTCTTAAAATATTATTCTATATTATTCAATTGTTACAGCAATATTATATTGCAATAAATAATGATTTCAGAAATTATTGCAGAAATTATATAAATCCTTAACGTTTTAATAAGTCTTGACATCAGATCTATAAAAATTGCAGCTATGAAAATGATTCGCAGTATGCAGATATATTATCAATGAGAGAATGTAGAAAATAATTGTGGACTATAGATTACGCAAAATAAAACGCGTTTATATAGTCAAGAATAGAATATTACTAAATATTAAAAGAAAAAAGCATGGAACGTTATTCTTTCCAAAAAAGGGTGGAAGGGGGGGGGAAATATTTTTATTTCTAAAAAAGAAAGATGTCCTTTTTTTGAAAAGATTTAGTAGAAAAGGTTTTCTCCATATTTTGTATGGTGGAAAGGATTCTGCATAATTTGTCAAGCCCCGGTTATAAATATCTGCAATGCTGATCCCCTTGTCTAGCGTTTTCGGGGAAGATGGCCGACGGCAATGAACGAGAGTGCCAAATTGTTAACCCAGTTACACGACGCAAGATACAGTTGGCGAAACTAATGGACCTCTTCCCCTTTGTCCGCAATCTTGTTGTTCGACCACCCATAATCTAATAGTCCGCTCTCGCGACTCCAACCCTCTTTGCTTGTATTTTATCTTGAATGCCGTGTTCACTTATGCCTAACAACCGGCCATGTCAGATCTCATCCTTCTTTCCCTACTTCGTGGATTTCTCGAAAGAGACATGTACATCTCTTTCACTATTCTTCATACGTATAAGCGAGTTAATTATTTTATTTCGTCTCTTCTCCTTACATTTGTTTAATATTTTAGGGTACAATGGAAGACTGATAGAAAATATAACTTATTTTAAAAAAATGCTAGAAGTGAATTTTGCACAATAACTGTTTACATCATAAATAATTCCAAAAATCACATATGTATATACATATATCATATACATATATACATACATATATGTATACATGTACATGCATTTGTAAACAAAATTTTAGTTCTTGCTGTACGTATCAAAGCGCATCTAAATGCTATAATCACAATTATCTTTTAGTAGTAAAGTTGCGCATGAAAGAATCTTTATATTGAAAAATAATTTTATTATTGGATATTAATATAGTGCATATGTTTAAATTATTACACATGCACATGTACTCTGAGAGACATACATATATTTTTTATATATTCCAAAATTTTTTTTCTACAAATTTGAAAATATTTGCCAAAATAGAAGAGATAGAGATATCTTTCTACCTATGAATATAAATATATATTCAATAACTCATGTTTTCTGATGGTCTGACAAAGTAGTTTGTACGTTAAGTAGAGCAACCTCGACTATGGTCAAACGTCAAAGCGCCTGTCAGTGATCTACATGTTTTACAAGCGAGTTCTATGTAATAATAGTTCTAGTTTCACAGATCATATGATATACATATATTACTCTCTTTAGACTTCAAATATTTTTTGTACATGAACATTATGATATATTATATTATATTTAATATCTCTCTCCAAATTTGTTTAATATTCAAAAATACATCATATGAAAACAAAAAAGTAAAGCAGATGAAATATAAGCATACAGCGTGTAACCAAGTAAAATGATATCTCATTGTAAGCTTTCTTATTTTCATACACATTTTATATATCGAATGTTTATATGAAAACTCATATTTTTCATTAAAAAAGTTGAATAAACTTATTAACTGGAATTATATCGAGCATAATAGATCCGATTGCATCGTACGAGATATAACATAGTATCCAAGAAGAAATATAATATGCAAAGCTTTTTAAGCTTTTCAATCCTCTTTTTGGGGGGAATATTTTTAAATATGTGTTTTTTTTACTGGAATTTGTTGGAAGAATTTTTTGAATTTTTTGTTTGATTGCAAACTAATGTCGTTTGGTTTGGTTATACTCTGTATATACATGACCATCAAACGTCACGTGTCACAACAGCGCTGCGTTCCATCGCTTCCTGCGCAAAATTTTCTCAAAGTATCGAAATCCACGTCGATCAATCTCCCAGATGAACCTTTCATCTCTACCGACAGGCACGTCCATGTCCCATCGATGTGTTATCTCGACGCAACGATTCGCGTTCTTTCGTCGACGTTCAATAAACGGCCGCCAATAAAACCATGCGGAAAACTCCCTCGTCCGTACATTCCTTGATCATTTCGACGGATGAGATACGAGGAGTTAGGCGAGATCGGCCTTGGCCCTTCGGCTGTACCTATCTGCCGTATTAACGTCCACTGCAAATGGAATCGGTATCGGAGGAATCCGCTCTCGTGCTGGCTGCGAATTACAATGGCGTCTGATCAGTCTTATCCGGAAAAAAAAAAAAGCGGAAGCGGGGAGACAAGCGAGGGAAAGTCTCAGAAAGCTAGAGAATCGGACACACAGAGGGCAACGCGTGCAACGCGGGGAAGCGAAGTTGCTAGAGCTTTCGATGTATCAAGCCGAAAGTTTGATAGCCCCGAAGGCTTTGCTGGCCAAGTTACTTCCATGGAACGTGATCCTGCCTTGCTACCCTCGGCTGCCCTCCCTTCCCTTAGCTTCGAAAACCGCGTTTTCCCCAAATCCCCCTTCGCACTTTCTCGAGAATGCCCGCGCTGCCGGTACGCCTCGCTTGCTCTCTCGCTCCGACACGTCTCTCTCGTTGCACTCTGTACGTGATATGCTTCTTCTCCCGCGCTTTCCTTCCCTTTCCTTCTTGGCAGCATCTCCGGTCCGGATGTGTGTATACACCGTTACGTATATGTGGCATCTCTCGCTCCTGGCACTTCGTCGCTCTGGAAAATATCGTCGCCATCCGTTCCGGGATACGAAATCAGACGTTCGTAAACCGGTGTATTACTCTCTCACGCCTCTCTCTCTATGTATAGAAGATGTCGCGCGAATTCCATTTATCTACGAACTCATTGATCAAATTGAAATTTATTCGCCAAAATATATTTTAATAAAAATATATTAGAGACGCTACAATTATATAATTTTGAGTTTTAAATATTCTCGATATTTCTCTAAAAAGTTTATAAATAGAAAGAAAACTTTTTTTTGAAAAAAGAAGCTACATATGATCTAATATCGAAAAATATAAACAAATTGAATAACGTAGCAGGCTTCGTAGAGTGTTAGAGGGGAATGTAGAATGTAGGAAGACTAATACCTTACCCAGCACATGCATGAGCATAATTTTCGCGAGCAAGTTCGATGGATTCATGATGGGAACACTTCGAGAAGACTTCGCGTTCCAGGAAGTCTCGCCTCGCTACGAAGCTTCCCTCGGGGTAGCACATCTCTGCTGTCTTTTCCTTAATATAATTCTCAGTGAGAGCCGCCCGCAGGGCCTTTATAATGCAGGACTTAGCGGTCGGACCGTATAAAAAATCCAACGAAGTGCTCCCACGGCACGCTGAATACTCGCTGGTTACGCGAGCAGGACAAAATGTATGGCAGCCATATCGTGGCGCCGTTATATCGCACCTTATGTCGATATAACATCGGCGGTACGGAAAATCCTGTCTCGATATACAACGCTCGCTTGTCGATATTACATCGTCGTTTGGGACCGAGTGAACTACGATCGCGCTCGCGAACATAAAATTTATCGGCAGACAGATCGAGCTCGTAGGACCGTGTCTTTGAGAGCTCATCTTACGCGCAATTTCCTCTTTAACGGACAGTTAATTAATTATTCTTAAGTGAACAAGCGGGCACGCGCGTGACACGAGTCAAAATTATCTACGGGTTTAATTTGTCGCGTTTACCAGAAAGACGTAAGATAAAATATTCCTTTAAATTAAAGAGTTTTAGACGTTCTCTTTAGTTCTGCAAAAGAGACACTTTTGGAGAAGAATAAGTAGTAATGTTTCTTTTAGGATAAAAGGGACCATTTATGTATGCTGTCATTGTCTTCGGCTTGTATTTCCAGTCCATGCACGATTTTTCTCGCGTATAGACTGATTGTCGTTGGAGCGCATAAAGATAACTCAGCAGTACGCAAAAGCTTCTTAAAAAATTTATAAATCGTTTGCGATTTAGAGCAACCGCTCAGCGATTTAATGCACGGGGAGATAAATCATAAGCTAATTAATTTCTGTCATACTAAACGCGTCATAACTCAATTTCTTGCCGACGCGCTACAATGTGATCCAGATAGCGGCGTGTGCGCGCGAAGCAACGCGAAATTTAATACACGCGTGCGCGAGAAAGAATTTTTGAATTTTTAAAATCTCTCTTAAGGGAACGCTGCACAGGAACCTCTATAAATTTTAGCTCCGAATGAAAGGGCAATCCGCGCATTATCCTGTACCCTCTCTAACCGATGAGGGAGGACGAAGACTGGAAAGATGGTACGTAACATCGTCGCCCTTGAATAAAACATGCCAACGTCCACGCAAATATAAAATCGTCGAATGCCTGAAAGGCGGAATTAAGTTTCATCAAACCTTGTTTCTTGGCATCGCCGGTGGTCTTATTGCGGTCGCATTTGTAACATCAAACCGCTCTATAGATAGTGCGGTTTCGATTGTGTTCGATAACTTGTAGGGATAATACGCTGGATTATATTTCACTTTATGTAGGATTACAGTCGATCTCTCGTTATTAGGTTATTTACGATTGTTGCATATCAAATAGCCACATTATCAGCATAGTTATATAATTAGAGAATACTTGATTTAAATAATCGTGTAAATTTCTGGAAAGAATTAGTTATTCTATTTTTACATATAATAATACCGCTTAGTTAATACGTAATTATTGCATAATAACAAATAAAGGGATTATGAAATAGTTTAGAAAATTGCACTTTTGTATATGTTATGCTATTGATTGTGAGTGCTAAAGACAAATATATATGTAAATATTCAAATTCTGATTTTCTAACAGACGTTTGAATCTATTGAAAAATCACTTTTTGTAACTCTTTTATCGTTTTCTTCTTCAATTATTATTTCAAGTGCACATGCCAAGTATATTCTGATGTAAACCGCAAACTCATTGTCAGTATTTACCTTATCCTGCATCCTCTCCTTACTTTGCCGACTATATAGATTCAAAGATTTATTGTTGTTTCCACAAACACACCGACATTTTTCCGAAATTGTTCACGAAAAGCATTAACACGATCGCTCCGTAAGCTATGTGTTATGTAGCTGAGTTCTTCGGTCCGACATCCGCGATGTGATAAATTCGATCGGGACACCGTGCAACGGCGTTCGTAGTGCGCCAGTAAAATGCGAAACAATAGCGAAACATGCAGTTTTCGTGCGGCAAGAAATCGATCGGCGGAATGCAAGGACGCGCGTAATCTCTTTCTCTTCACGGTGCTCTAGCGGTAAATTTATGTACCCCGGAATGCGCCCGCGAGCCGTAAAATGCAATTTTGCTAATCCGAATTCCGCGCCGGAGTCACAAATCCGCGGCTTAATGTATCGGAAGTATCAGACAAACGAACTTTCGCGCCGCTTTAAGAGGGTCGTTACCGTCGTTGCTTGCTGGAGCGCACGTCCCCGAACGTTAGCGCCGGTGTCGCGGCGCGATTTGTAGCTCTCCGTTCTTCTTTTCCTCGGAAAATCGCACGCGCGATCTTCGCACGATCTCTCTTCGTGATCCGGAGAGGGAGAGGGATAATACGCGTTAATGATTTGTTCCGTGTGAATACCGAATGCCGCTTGTATCATGATTTGATTTGAATTTCAATCGTTATTAGAATAAATTCAAGTATAAATATAAGTAACATGTGCGAAAGAATTTGATCAATTTCTATATTAATTATATAATTATGCATTTTGTAATAATAAATAATAATAAATAAAATCATCCTCTAAAATCATATGGTCAAAGTATATTTAAAAAAATATATTTCGATGATGTACTTTAATATCGAGTTTCGCTACATTCAACATTTTAAAACTCAATATGAAATTATTTGCGATCTAGGATTTATAAGATTTTGTTGCTGGTAATGTTTATCACGTATTTTTTCGTTAAAAGTTAAAGTTTATCCGTCGTCCATCAATCCGCACGGCGTCTCACAGACAACACGATATCCATCACTACTGCTTCTAAATCTCGATGTAATGAAACCGTAGACTCACGAAAAATACGCGTGTCATGTCGCGGACTCGATGGAACACGAGCTGCTCTTCGTCTACATGCCCGGTCGGAGCAGGACACAATTTAATGGGAAGGTGGCGCCGATCCATCACACGACACCGATCTTCGTTATCTAAGACGTCGGTTTACGACGGAAGGGAAGCTTACGGAAAGACTAAGGGATGGCATTGTCGCAGGGGGAGGGAGGGAGAGCTGGCAGGACGAACGGAGGGAAACGGAAGAGGGACGGTGCAGGACGTGGATCGGTACAGGGCTTAGATTGGCTTTGCATAGTTTCGCGTGTCGGGAGTTGAGTTATAATTACCTTAGTGCCTGTAACGGGAGCACCGGCATAGCCACGGCTAACGCGACTACGGGATAATAAATTAATGCGGCACGTCGCGTAAATGTAATACGAGCCTAACTACCCACTACGTCTAAGAGCGCGTCGTCGTGAACGATGATCCTGCGAAGGTATAATCGTACCGGCACGTTCTCTGCCGGCGAAATTTTCGTCCTCCTCGTCCGAAATTAGCTTCGTGTCTTCTCAATGTGATCTCCTCTTGCATTGTTCCCTCGTGGTGGAGAATCGTCGCGACCATATCTTAATATTTTACTTATTATCTTACAATCAATAACATATAATCTACATATTATTTTTTTTTTTTTTTTTACATTACGTAAAATAATATAATTGTACTAGACTATTTAATGTTGAATGGATTAAGCGGAGAGATCTATGTTATTTCTGCTATTGCTTGAAAGATACTTGAAAATGCATTCTTTTAAAATATATTGCATGTCATTACATATATAAAATTTAATATTAATATTTGTTATTATTACTCTTGTTCTGCGTATATATAAATTAACATATAATAAATTGGCTAATATTGCACATATTGTAGATTAACACTTGATGTTACACGTTTATCTAAATTTCTTCTATTAATTTTTGTTCTTTTTTTTAACTCCTGGGGAAGCTTTACATCCTTAAATAATAAACAATAAATGTACTTCTAAAATATCACGCGATAGGAACGTCGCCATACACACGCCGCAGTCTTCCGGCATTATTATATTTATGAGCGACCACACTGATGTAAATGCAAATCCGCGGGAGGGTCTGGAGTCGTTAGCGAAAGATTTCCGGTCTCCTTAACCCACCACGATATCTAATTTGTTATTCGCGAGCGTTATCGCCATGCGCGTGTCCTTCGTCCCTTTTCGTGCGTAGGCAGAAGTTAATGCCCCCTAACATCAGTGTCATCCGTCTCGCATTTGTGTACGTCCTCGGCAGATTCGCCCCTCGTAAATTATAACTCTTCTACGTTAGCTGAACTCTGGCACAAAGGGAGAGGAGAGAGGAACGACGTTTTTCGCGTATCACGCATCGAGAATTTGCGTGATGTAGAATAGAATAGGAAAATGGACAATATTTTTATTATATATATTTTCATATTAGAAAATATTCTGTGCAAATCAGACGTGTGAAATGAACAAAATAAGTTAAGTACAGTAATTAAACTTTTAATTATTTTATTTAATTAAAATAATGTTACTTCTTTAATAAATTCTCCGCAAATAATCAAGAGTCTTTGAGATATAGTATGATGTAAATATTTTATGTAATATGAAATATAAAAGATATAGTTATGATATGTATAGTTAATAGATGTCGATGTTTAGTATGTTAACATCACATGCGACAAAGAAACTATATATTTATTTTCGGTTTTGCTTCTTTTGATATATCATTCTCAGAAAGAGCAAGCGATGATTTATGAAAAATCGGCGGTCTTCCTGCTTCTCAAGTTGCCGACCTTCTTGCTTTGTAGGCTCGCAAGCATCGCTTCTTGCAAAAAGAGCTGTTTCTATTTATCGTTAAAAAGTCTGGCAAGAGAAATAGTAGGACACGAGGAGTACTTCCGCAATAAACAAATTTTAGTCCATTTCTTTAATCAAAGCTGAACTTTACGTAATATGTATGTATGTAAAACTCGGTATGCAACCTTTTATATATGTTGCATCAATTTTTTTAATTGGTCAAGTTAACTTTGCTTTTAAAAATTGTCGTTTTCATTAGTCTTCAAAGGGTAGTCGTGTTAGCAAAAATATTCCTGATTTTTAGCAATTACGTCTACTATTTAATCAAATTCTATGGAAGCTCTTTCGCTAATGGCTCAGCTTAAAAACTGCAGAAAACGTGATAAAAAGACTGCCGCTTTAAGATGGTAGAAGAAAAATTCACACTTGTGAACTTCGGGGAGGAGATATTACTTAAAGCTTCGTCGAGTTAATTAAATGCGCAACTAATGTGCCTAAATAATGCAACGTCCCGACGCATCATAACTTAAAATTGATTTATCGACGGCAATATAACTTCAGTTACTTAATAATAATTATTACCAGCGTTGTATAACCGCATCTTAACAGAGATAATTATTATACAGTGTCCCGTTTATTCTAGGCAACTTTTAATCGCATTAAGGTTCATAATCTACCGAATACATGCACGGTGCTGTAATTAAAATTTTATCAGCTAGAGGATACAAAGCGGCACTGTTTATCATCGAGTATTATTACCGGCGGCGCGACTTCCTTATAAAGTGAATATCGATAAAATTTTTCTCCAAACTACGCAGATCTCTTCCGCGATTAAATTCCTGCAAAGCGTATCAATATTGAACGATAATAAATTTAACAATCTATTATTAATAACTTCACGACGATAAGATATATTCAGCTTTGTAAATCGCAAAATTCGTCAATATATATAAATGCAAACAGTTTACATAAATTTCTTTACTACCCAGCTTAAAAAATTAACTTACATAATTTTTCCTGCTTTTCTGCCTCTTACCAACATTCTTAAATTGTTGGGAAAGTTCGTGGGGGAGTTCTCATGGGAAAGTAATCTAGAACATAAAAAATTCAATAGCCATTCGCTCGCGAGAGAGTAATTTATTTGTGTGCGATTTAACACACAATCAGGACGAATTCTCAACGGGTATCAGAACACACGAATTCGATACGTGTTTCTTTGCCCTCGAGCAGGAAGCTTCACAAGGACTTTTTCGGCACGCAAACACGCATTTGCAGAACATATTCGCAAACGGACCAATCCGTCGATGAAAAGCGACGATTCTGAAGATATATCCAGCAATGTCATACGAATGCAAACTCATGACGAGAAATTCAATAGTCGGGTACTCCAAGACAAAGGCGCTAGCGGAGACGGTGGTGAAGAGGGTGGAAAGGTAGTGGAAGAGTAGACGCATGTATTGATTACCTCTTCTCTCTCGTTGGTAGGAGAGAAAGGGCGAAGAAAAGGGGAAGGGCGGGATGGAGAGAGCGAGCGCGCTACCTTCGTGGTACATCTCTCGTGTCTCGAAGAAATTCGCTTCTTACATGCCGGTCTTCTCTCTTTGCCGATCTACTCTTATTCCCTGCCTTCCGCCTCGGAAAAGGCCGTTCTCGCTCATATTTTTATCGTGGCAAAATTATCAATTTCACCCGGTCTAGAATAGTGCTGACAAAATCTCGAAGACCACGGCTTGTCATCATCGACAAATTATCATTAAGAATACACTCGTCTTTATTATTTATCTACTCATCGTATTCTTATTGTCTCTGTCTTAAGAACGTTTAGCTAATAAATTAGTACTTTGAGCAAAAGAAGAGAATGTGAAAAAAATCACACAGATTATTCAAATTATTTTTTCTGATGCTAGAAAATACTTTTTATAAACTTTAAACTTATAATTTTTTTCAGTACAATTACATCAATCATTATAAAGTTTATTTATAATATTAAACTATCCGAGGGAAGAAATAAGAGAATAATACCTCTGTTTATACGCCAATTATATTCTATCCATGTTATATTCTGTTTATTTATCTTAATTTTTTTTCAACGCGCTCTTCTAATATTTTTTATTTTCTTTTTCTTGACGTGGCGGTAATATGGCGTTGCGTTAGAGAGCGTCGAGATGAAGGGGAAAAGGCCGTTAGTGTCATGTGCGTCATCGCCTTCATGGATATAAGTTTCCATCAGGCTTTGAGCCGCTGTAAAAAAAGACCATAATCTGGAGAATGAAAATTCTTTCTTTTTCATGCTATCCCTATCTTGTCCACTTATGAAGAAAAGGGAACGAGGAGGTTTGCCGCAATGGTAATGAGCAGAATCCTTAATTAAGGAAAACCACGAGAAAGCCACGCGAGGAGCTAAGATCTTGCCAACAATCTTGCTTATTTAGCGATCGACTTAAGTTTCGCAAATTTTTCTTACCGGCGCCGGTTAAGAAGTTCGCGGAACAAAGCACGTCAGAGTAAGGAGTCTTTTTTGTCGACGCCGCACTTACGATTAATTATCTTCACCCTGGAATATAAATTACTCCTTTCGCCATTGAGGTTTTAACAAAGAGTTAATAAACTACCATCAACGTTATGCGCTCAGACGCTCGCCTGTAATTATATCCTGCGACTACATTAATTAGGAGATAAAGGATTTGACAAGATATTGTACTATAAGTGGATAATTTTCATTTGCACCAATAAAACAAAGAACGAACTCATAATTGTTTATAAAATAAAATTTAGTTTACGAAAATATTAATAATACAACAACTATCATACTAAATCATGCGCAAGAATTAAGACATGGATTTAATCCACGCACATTAAAATGTAGCTTTTAAAATCTTTGCTTTGCATTGTACAGCTAACTGTTAAAAAATTTCTCTGTAATCCTTCAAAACCGCATTTCATCAAACTAACTTCACTTCGCGAAACTAAACATTTAAGTAGTTTAACTTTGCGGCATCTTGGAATTTGCAAGTAGTGAATGCCGCCGGTCTGGGCGATTCTCCTCTTGGTTCCTGATCCTTGCCGAAAATCCATTTTCGCAATTTGACTTGCAAAGCCTGGATTACTGTCCGCAAGACGGCGGTTTCTTGTCGTCAATGTAAGCCTCCTCGAATCAAGATTATTTAGAGAAGGAGACTATCTCTTTCTCTCTCTCTCTCTCTCTCACTCTCTCATATAGCATTGTCAAAAATATTATTTTATTATAATGCTAACTTTATATTTAAAAATAGTGTAAAAGTAATACACGTATTAATTACTAGATAGACATATAATTCAGCGATTAGAGACAATAGTTTAATACAGATAGCGATTAAAAGTATATTATTGTTAAAATCGATTGTTATAGGAGATTGAGAAAGATTATTACTAATTTTTTAATTGCAATTTTATAATATTTACCTATAATTACTTGTCAATATAAAAAAATAAATAGTGAATTTAAAGAAATATCTAATAATTACTTACACACACACACACACAATTGCTAAGTTTTTATGATAATTGCAAATTGAGCATTTATGATATTGTAATGCGTAAATGCTAAATAAATTTAAAAAAATAATAACTTAGCAATAGATATTTTATTAGTATGTCTGTGGATTGCAAGATATTTTGAGACAATGGTACTATACATAAATACATAGACATAAGAAGATGCAAATAGAAATAATATTCGATCATGTGTTGAAATGCGGGGAAATTGTATAATAGATCTTGAAAAGCGTACGCGCATAAAATCTTTAAAGATTGCAAATTTATTTATATACATGCACATATATAACGAATATTTCACTAATCTCGAATCAACATACAAGGGCTTTATTAGCCTTAAAAATAAACGGTATAGTTGAAATTGTTGATTCGCAAAGCAAAAATTTCACCAAATTATTAATTCTTTATTCTTTAGTAATAAATATAACTAATGGCTTTTTTAAAAAATTACTCTCAAGACTTTACTTCTTTTATCAAGAATATTATTTTATTATTTGCATGTGTAGTTCTATATATATGTATGTATCTATTATATTTTATTGACACTTATATAATACGGATCTAATATTTTATACGAAATGCACAAAATGTAGAAAATTCCTACACTTCACCCTTAATTTATATATAAAATTGACTATCATGTTTTTAATTGAGTATCATATTTTTAAAAAAATTTTAAATCCCTCTTTCGTTCGTGATTATTGAACCATCATTACAATACGGTAAGAAACTTTTACCGTATGCGTTTCGTCGCGCGCGTGGTTATATCTGCAAATAACAATGGAACAATCAAACTATCACACATCGTTGATTTCAATGTACTTCCCGGTCGTATGGAAATCATCGTTAGTCGATATCCCTTGATGTGGAGTCCTCCGCAGGCACTTCTGGCACGCGGAAGTTACGAATTCCATTAACGCGATCGATCGGCGGCAACTCGCTCGATCTTAATTCGACAATTAATTTTCCAGTTCCCACGATATACATCTAACGCGATTTCTCTCGTCCGTGTAGGAAACCGATAAGCGCGAAATCGCAATTATTCCATTTTGTTTGCGAATCGTCGATGGCATCGTATCGAACGTAGTTGTTCTGCGAAAATACTTCCATATAAGACACGGAAGAAAAATTATGCGTCTTACACTTGCTCTGAATGCATCGTGTATAAATAATAAATCATGATGAATCCTAAAATATAGCAGACTTTACCGTGTTATCGGTTTTACAGATTGTAATAAATTGTGTATTATTGTCTTCCATCATAACGCGCCGAGATTTTAAATAGAATTCTAATTCGTTTCGCAATGTTAATTGATATTATTGAATTAAACGAAATTTTATTATTAAAATAATAATTTTTGGTATTAGAGAGAGAGAGAAAATAATAAAAATATAATTGTAGATTAAAAGACATTACGTATCTTTATTGTCACGAATAAATACATATAAATAAATATCGTTTTTAATTCCTAAATATGAGATTCGCAGTTTCAAACTTTGATTTTAACAATGATAAAGCATACGAAAATCGAATAGGAGAACTTTATAGTAGACTAAAATGTGTTTGGTACGTAAGCGGTGTTCATGTCGCACGTACGCAATATGCAGCTTCTACTTGAGAGCGTATAAATCACGACTAACTAAGTAGTAATTTATATCTAGCACTTACCGAAGTTAGAGCTTATGAGCTACAGTCTCGGCGGTTGTAACTAGCGTATGCCAGCCAGGGAGAGGTCTCCTAGTCTTTCAAACAAATTGCCACAAAAGTTCGTAGTTATCGGTATCTTTCAAGGCTTAACTACCTCGAGCAATTCTCGACCGGACTAATTTAGATTTATGACTACTGGGTAGAACGTGATTACGCCAAAAACACATGACTCCGAGGACTTCGCGAGTCCTGGCAACTTGTCACCGCCGAAAGATACATGTATTTACCTTTCATTACGACGCGTAACAATTGTGCAAGCATCTGCGATACAAAATCCCTCCCGTCTAGCGATGTTCCCGAAGTAGGATCAAATTTATTACTAGTCGCGCGCGCGCGCGCGCGCATCATGTTCGCGAATGCGCGTGTAATACTGTTAAGGTACACACCCGCTCAATCAGCACGAAACGTGCAAATCGGCTATTTCGCACTCACGGATTATCGGGATCCAGCGGGCTCCAGGATATTGCGGCGGAAACACGGAAGCGCGTAAACGCGTCGACGTTATCCCTCACTTCGATTCGCCTCGTTCGCCACCGAATAAACGGCATACCACAATTCCCATCAACTCCCTCCCGATCGTGCGCGACACCCGTTCATCCGTGTCATTTCGTCTGGCAAGACTCGAACGACCGCCGATCGATCATCCGTGAAAGCAGAGGCTTATGTGACCGTAACTCCTATATATCTTCGAAGAAAAAGAGGATTGCTCCTGAATAATTGCTTGTTTCTCCATTCGATATTTCGATGGCCTTTAACGTATTTTCTTCTTCAGTCAAATCTACATTATTCAATTTATTATTTTGTATAATAACATTTATTATAAGACTTTTTTATTGTCAGAGCAACTCTTCTTCGGTTCATTTATATATAATTTCTATTAACTAACACTTTCCAATAGAGTTCTCTGTCATCAATGTTTTTTATTCTTTTCTTGCTTTTATTAATTTATGCAAAAGTAGGTAAAATCTTTGCAATAATTATTTTACTTTTTTTCTTGGTCATAACATTCATCATTAGACTTATTCTTCAGGTAAAAGAGAGAAAGAGAGAAAGCTGTATACGATAACATGGAGTATCAATGAATATCGAATCAATACTTCTGTTTATTTGTATATACTTTTCAATTTGTTAGTGTTTACATTTGTTCGTTAATGTATATTTGCGCTCGTTCGGATTCGTTCATGGGCCGTGTATACACGTCTTTACGATAACGTTCGCCGCTTGTTCGTCGTGTTTTCCTGAGGAATGTCTAGGGCTTTCTTGGAAATGGAAGGGCAGCCTCACAAAGCGTCGGTCTTTCATGCAATCGGCATTTTCCACAGGCGGAGCCGCCGTGAAACAGTCCGGTAAATAGCCTCAGACCTTTCGTTTCGTTCGCCACCGCATTGGCTGACAGTTGTTTTCCCCAAAGCATCGACGTCCGGCATAGACGGGAAATTGAATTTCTACCACCACACGACGCGTGCCTCCTGCTTTCATTCGGCGCCATAGCGTAGCGACGCTCGCATTGCTCCCTGAACGGAAACCGCGAGACGGGAAAAAGTGGACGAAGAAGTTAGAAAATACGCGGGAGATCGCTGTCTCCTCGGGGTCGGGAACCGTCGCGCACGCAATTTCCTCGCTATGTTCTTATTAGCGACAGTCTCTATCGAGTGACAGAACGTGTGCAAGGATTTCATTTTACGATCTGAAAGTTGAAAAACTTACTGTAGTAAAATATTTATTCAATGTCAAATATTTATTCAATTTTACAAAAAAGTTTCAGATTTTTATTTTTATATCACTTTTTCAGATTTTTCTTTTCATATTATTGTCGTTTCATTTAGAGAATAACGTAAGATTTTTTGTTGTGTTGCAATAAATAAAAAGAAATCATTTTTAAAGGAAATATCATTTGTACTGAATAATAAAGCTATTTATTGGGCATTTTTTATGTCTATGTATATTTATTTAACAACATGCAAAATAATTTGCTGTGTGACGCATTAGGCTAAGAAAATGATTGAATATTCATTGATCCATCGCGTATACAGCTTCTCTTTTTTTTTTATTTAAAAAATAATTCTAAAAATAATTGCTAAAGATAATCTGCTGTGATGAAAAAAAAGAAGAAAGATAATTATTACAAATGTTAGTTACTTAACTCTGTTCTGGAGAAACATAAAACACAAGATATCCTACAGATTAATAATTCTCAACCAAATTTACTCTCAAACGATTAAAATGATTAAAATGATAAATGCGAATTTTTATAATAGCTCTGGTGATTTGTTTGGTATGTGTCTTATATGTTGATTATTAATGACGGTAAATCTGGCAATCGGTTGTCCTAATAAATATGCGAGATGGACCTGCGTCTTTAGGAATTTCGGTCGTTTATGTTCAGTTAAGTTTCGGTGCATGAAAGCAACTGGTGGCGAAGACCAGCGGGTAGAGAAACGAGAAAAAGAAAGACCGAGTACGAGAGCGAGACAGAGAGATGAGGAACGGGAGAAAGAGATGGCGTATTTATTACGTCCCGGCGGAGTTGCCTGCGAGACGGTGATACATAAGTAACCGGAATTGCAAAATTAGAAATGAATATTAAGCAAGAGTACACCCCTCACCGTCAGCAAACAAAGTGCGACGAAATAGCAGGTGCATAAATAAACTCATGGGACAGAACTTCTGGAAATTAAACCGCGGTAAAAGTTGTCATACGTAAATGTTACACAAAATGATAGAATTGCAAAATCGAATCGGCGCTATTACACGAAGGCTATCTTTGATTTTGCACGCCGGTGTTCGACACGTCGATACGTCGAATCGAACACTTCACATCGCGTTTACAGGAGTTTGTATCGCATCATCGACGAAACTTCAGGAGAGAAGTGGTTGTTGTGGAATTCGGACATCGGATGTTACTCAGGCGTGGTGGCTGTCCTCGAGGGCTTGAGATTTAAAACCACAACAATGAAGGTTGATCGGTACGCGTTCAGTAGATAAAAGCATGGATGCACCCTTCTTGTGTGGTTGCTACGTGTTGCCTTGATTCTTATCCCAATGAGTTTGTCTACATACATGTATCAATATCTTTTTATACAGTATTTATATTTTTATAATTATACCTCTGTATATGCATCTCTTGATATGATTTCAGATTTATGTATTTTTATATATTGCTACCACTCATAAACTTCGTATTTATTTCACGTTACTTGCATACTAAATTATATGATAAATATATCGGATAAATACTTTTATAATGCATAATGATTGTACATATATTTTATGTTTATCATTTCAATTGTAGAATTATATGCTTCAATACTTGTGCTTACATTAGATACGATTATATTGTACATTTTAAATTAACTACTGTTAATTTTGCATATGTACAATTCCATATACTAATAATAGAAAATAGTGGCAAAACTTTGCCAACGAGCATACTATGCGCTTAAATCATATTACACCACAACTATTTGAATTTATACGAATCTACAGACCAACCTATGCCATCGCTTGTTCCAAATATTTCGAGATTTCGGACGATAATTCCCTCTCTCTCTCTCTCTCTCTCTCTCTCTCTCTCTCTCTCTCTCTCTCTCTCTCTCTCTCTCTCTCTCTCTCTCTCTCTCTACATAGCCAGTAAATAAATATAAATTTACTCCACAATCCGCTAGAGACACTATAAAGCATTCTCTGCATGCCTTCTATGATGACAGAGCGTTTGTAAATCCACTCAACGGTACATTAGCGATCATATGATGTCACTTCATGTTAATAAATATCGCAAACGTTTCAAATTGTTGAATGCGAGTAAATCATATAAATAACATATACACAAACAAGATAAAATATATATTTATTTGTTAACGCATTATAGTAATAAATAACTTTTTAAAACATTTTTAATATAATCAAATGTTATAAAATTATAAGTGCGTATACACACACAATTTGCATTTGTTTTTGAGAGTATATTTATGTAATCAAATGAAAAAACATTATATATATATATGTATAAAGTTTTTTGATTACAAAAATATACAGTCAAAAACACAGATGCAAATTTATTATTATGCATGAAATCGAATAATAAACACTCGCAAGCAATTAAATACAAGATAATTTATTCTCAAAAACTTGTTTTGCTATATATATATAGATTTACGTAAAAAGAGATAATAAATTGTGCTTTTATAAGTCCAAAGGCAGATCAAAGTAAAATGACATACATCACTCTACGAATTCCAAGTATTTTAATACAAAGAACTTTTTCGATATTGTTCGTACAATTTAAATGCGATTTATATCTTGAAATTTTGTAAGCATTTGAAACAAAGTCTGTTATTATAATTTAGCTACATTAAAATTAAGAGTCTTACATGATAAGAAACAAATTCTTATATTAGCAATGCTGATGACGTTAACAAGGCTAATTTATTTACCTATACTTTTACCAATTAAATTAAATTTACCAATTTCTTGAAATTTTACAACCGTAAAAGATTAAAGATCCCTGAGTGCGGTTCTGTTGAGCGCGCACACAAGAAGAAGAAGCCTAGAACTTTAGTAGTTTACATCGAGTTTCCTTGCACAAGATGCAACTAGTGGTTACAAACAGGAGATATTCGAAATGCATGCGCGCAAGATAGACGCGTACACACGGAATACAAAATTACGAATCTTGTCTCGGTATTTCCGCGAGTGCGCGACGATGTTGGATATTAGCGGCAGGTGCAAATAGTGGTGACGAACGGCGCGGGTGGTCGTGGGGGGGAGAAACCAAGGAGAAGGTAGGTCGACAAGGGCAAAGAGGGATATATAGGACGAGAGGTTGAGAAAATGCATGCCTAGGGAAGGCACGCACATACAGGGGCACGGCGAATTATGCGGTGAATCTTCGAGTTTGTACTCGTACACGTAACAATGCCGGGAACTTGGAGCGTTTACACGGATCCCGCGGCAACGTGCAACGTGCATCAGACCCTCGGGCGTGGAGGCGCACGCGGGGTTTCGGCGAATTATGTGGCGTTCCGCGTGGTTTATGCGGGCGGTACGCGCGAAAAACGCCGGAACTTCAGTTGTTTACATCGGCAGGCGGAGGAAACGAAGTTCAAACCGATGGTAACGAGCGAAAGAGAAAAGAGAGAGAGAGGGAGAGTGCATATGTGCGCGGCAGTGGGAGAAACAGGGGAAGAACATTTGCGTGTTTGCGCGCCGGTTCCGCGCAGTTAGCGGTAACAAACGGCGGGCACAGACGACGGAAAAAGTTTCGGTCGCGCGTTTTGCGAGAGTGCACTTAACGAAAAAGTCGGATATTTATTTTCCCGCTAGAACGACGAAACATTTCTGGAATTTACTTTTTGCGACTTCACGAAAGAGCGAAGCTAACGGGGGGGAGCATCAAAAAATGCCGCGCCGTGGAATCGGGAAGCCCGGTATAACGAATGTTTCTTTCACGCGGCAGCAAGTTCCGAATATGCGGAGGAAACTAATGAGATCTCCATCCAGATTGTATATCAATCGATCGATTGATTTAATCGAATCGCGCATTGCGTTAATTTGCATTGAAAACATTCCAGCGGATGCGCTACTGCACGAAATCCGTAATGCGGCGTTCTAGTTTTCGATAATATAAATTATCGGGTCGCGCATAATTTAGAGAATGACGTCGGACGGACGAAGGGTGCCACCCTCATGCGCGACGCTCGAGCGGACTGGTTTATGCTTCCGTTTCCTCTTTCCTCAACCCTCGTTTCGCCGTGAGTTGAACTTTCTACCCTTCTCTCATTCTCCCTCATCTACCTTTCTCACTCTTGTATTCGCGCCATCTTTCCCGCTCTCGTACCTCGACGAGAGATCTGCCACTCCTCGAGGACGACATAGTTTTAATTGGTTTAGCAGTGTTCTCTGTCGGGTGTCAGGGCGCCGCGACGCTGACGATGACAAATGGCCGCAGTAACCTCTTGCCCCCCTCTTCCCCTCTTATTCCCCTTCTTTGCCAAATTCCGCGCGGAACCGGGGGAGCGAAGGGATTGTTGTGCAAGAAGCCGATATCTCGAGGGAACCAGCACTGAAAATTGTCTTCATATCTTGAAAGTTTGGCAAAACGGCTTTTTTTCTTGTAGGACATTCTGCGATATATCCTCTCGAGATGGGCCTGTTTAACGTCTAGCTTCAGCAACATTTTACAATACTTATGATAATACATATGCAATTACAAAAATTTTTAATTGAAGAAACTTACATTATACAGAGTTATTTTTGATAAACTGTACTAAGAATATATTCTCAAGGAGAAAAAATCATATGTCTCTTCCCTCGCTTCTTTCGTCCGTCAATTCTCTGTCTTTATTTCCTGTCTTTATCCCTTTATGATTATGTTAATAATGAGATTCGATTAAATGACACGTGGTCGTTGGTCTCGACGAATAAGGGAATCCTAGCGGACAACATGAAATACTTTGGCCGAACAACTCGCAATTTTCGGTTCTTCGGTATCACATTTGTGAAAGAAAATAATCGCACGCCATACGAATGTAAACATTTTCAAAATCAGGCGTTTAATCGGTTAATTAAATTCTGAATTTATGCCAATCAGTGTTATAATGTTCACAATGATACGAAGAAAATGTGCCATAGATATTCGCGTGCTACTTTATATCTCGCTTTAAAATTAAATCAGGAGAATCGGAAAACAAATTTTCAATCTCTTCTCAAAAGTTTTTAAATTTTATGTTCTTATTTGTGAAGAGATTTGTTTTTTTTTTAAATAAAAAGAGATACTAGAGTTAATACTGCACAATATGATTTTTCTCTTCTTAACAAAAATAAATTATTTAATATTTTTACATGGCATTTTTTCGAATTTCTCACTAGTTTTCTCCAAGTCCAATTTCTCTAAATTATAAAGAGATTTTCAAATGTCAATATAAGTATGTAGAACTATCAAATATAAATAAAAAAATTGTATATATATATATATATATATAAAATTTATATACATTGAATAAGTAAATTTCATGAAATATGTAAATTTTGCATATGTATTTCTTGAAGTGATTTTGAAAGATTTTTCCGTAGGCGGTGCAACGGCGCGGATTTTCACAGTCGAGCCGGCACCTCCTGGGTGCTGACGAAGCTGTTCTCGTAGCGCGCGTACGTGATCAGGCTAATGCTCGTATCCATGGCCATTGTGGCGAGAGATCTTATATATAATTCTTAATTATATATTTACTTTTTATACAATATACATATATTCTTCACAGTATATAAATATTAAATCGAATATGATATAACAAATTCTTTATTCGAATTTGCATCACAAAATCTTCAGTTTTGGCATGACTTGAATTCCAAAACCACGTCTTTAAGATATCAATCTGCGCTCTGCAATCTGATTAACTTCATGTGATGGATTGAGATTGGATTATTTGATGCAATCTGTGTGCGATTCTCGGCTCTCGTAGATTCTATCCCATCGGATACAGAAGATAGCGTATCTTGCAATACCTCTTTTTTTTCTTTTTTCTACGGTTTCTACCATGAAATTGTACGTATTTGCGTAATCCGCTCCAAAATGGAGAAGAACCGAGGGAAACCCGGGGACTACCTATATTTGCGGTCTTATTCATATTTGTGTCGTGATGATATTCTGGAATCATTCTCGAATCAGAATAAATCGCACCGTCAGTATAAAGCTTATTCTGTAAGTAAATTTTATGGAATAAAATTGAACGCGCAAAATATTGAAATCGCGAATAAAAGCGAAAGTGTGAATTTCTTTCGGAATTTAAGCACTATTGACAATAATGATTTGTGTAATTGCTTCTTTTCGTAGAAAAAAAAATAATGATATAATATTCTTAATAATTGCAGTTAATAACGCTCACTTCCTGATCATTAGAATTTTCCAGTTTTTAAATAATTGATTCTTTGCGTTTGCCTATACAAATTGCACTTTTTATACGTAATTTCGGCTCGGCATAACATGCAATTTGGAAAGATCGTGGTTCCTCTTGTTACAGAACTCGCTGCTTATCAGCGAGAAGTACGTGGAACCATTGATGAGAATTACGGAGCAAGGGAAGAGACAGATACGGAAACAAGGTAAGCTCTCTCAGGTCCCGAGATATAATACTTCCATAGTCGACGAGGTAACCGTCCGAAGACAATGTATTTTGCTCGACGTTCGACGAAATTGAATTACCGTCAGATCGAAAGAGAGAGAGAGAGAGAGAGAGAGAGAGAGAGAGAGAGAGAGAGAGGGAGAGGGAGAGAGGGAGAGAGAAAGATATCCCGGATTTCCTCCCCTCGCCATCATCCTGCTTTCAAGTCCTACGCGGCTGCAGCGCGGCGATTGGACGAGCGTTGAGAAATTAAATAAGCACGCGCAAACAGAGAGGACGTAAGAAAGTTCGTTAAAGAGAGACCGGGGACGCGCCGGGGAGAGAAGGGCAAGAGACCAAACAAGACTCGCTTTTTATTTTGCCCCCGGATACAATCGAATCTTGTCTTGCCCCTCCAGAGGATGACGAGATATATCCATTTACGTCTAACAAGCGAGATAAGTCTTCGATGCAACGATCGACAGTACTGCGTCCTAATCGTTTATCGTGGAATTCTATTGAAACACGCTGAGACGCGATTTCGAAGATTCGTCTGAGATGTCGACGAAGATTCCAAGTAGTATAGCGAATTTCCTGCTAAACTTGGAGAATCTAGATTGACATTGTTATAACTTTAATGTAATTTGCTCATTTAACAGATTTATACTGTCAGCTAGAATTTAGAGAAGAATTTATTACTGACATGGCAAAATCAACAAAGCGCTATAAGAGTAATTCCTTTAATTATTAAAATAATTATTATTTTTCTTTGGTCGATGGACCAAATAAAGACGGTTCTACCAGCATATAGGTAACTTTAATTATAGTTTAACACTCTGATTTTTTATCTTTTCTTATTTTTGTATGTACAAGCATATAAAAAGATTTTTTTTTCAATTTAGATTATAATTGATAAAATTAATTCTGAATTAGATTTGAAGAAGTCCCCAAATGTGAAATTATAAAGTTATGTTATTTTATTAATAAAGTAAAATATAATTTTTTTTTAAATTATTGTTGGCAAGTGTGAGTGACGAAAATTATGAAAAAGTACTGATAAAACAGCATATATAGATATTTTAATGTTCTCAACGTCAAATGAGTAGTAACAATTTCATTTGCATGTGAATAGCCAATCGTAAAACCGGATTGCAAAATCAACGTTAGACATCGTCCCGTTTTGCGGGATCCGGCATTTTTTATATAATTTTCAATTCCGCTTATGATAAAAAGGCATATGTTTGCGGAAAAGTCGGCACATAATGGTTCTCTTTAAACGAGTTTCAGCATCATACGAATAAAAGTACGTCGTAGCGGATTTCTCGCTTTTTGTAAAACGAACGTCGAATGGAAATCGATACGGTCGACCAGGCGACATTTTCCCCTATTGTGAAAAACTTTGGTAAGCCGGCTTTACTGGAGTTCACACAGTTCCTGCAGCGAATATCCCAGTAATATTTGATCGTTGATCTAGCTGTCAAAAAGCCATCAAATTGTCGACATTTACCAGCAAGTCATAAGATGCACAAGCAGGAAGAAAACATGTCAATGAATAGTACTGTTATACTTTTATTGTACAGTGGTCCTCTCAAAGAAAAAGAAAATTAATGAAAAATTGAGAATTTTATATCATTGTAGTAAGAGAATTTTTGACTAATTTTGCTTAAAATATATGTATATGCACGAGAGTACTATGCTAGTTATCCACTCAAACATTCATCGATTTGTTTGGAGAATTTGTAGTGATTTTATAGAAAAATTAAAGGCAATACTTATATATTTAGATACATTTTTTTTTTTATGTAGTAATCCTTATTTTTTATGATTTTTTTGATAGAATATACTACATACAAAAAAAAATTATTATTGTTCTATAGTTTTAAATGTAAATGAGTTTTCACAAAGATTGATAAATTATAAAAAGTATGGATGATCATTGATTTCGCTAAGCAGATAAATAGTGCCAGATAAAGTGCGGCATCCTAATTGATTAGCAGTAAAATATACAGATACACTGAAAAATTTTTCGCTTTAGCTATTATTAAAAATGATTCTCTTAATTAATATTTTTGTCAAATGTAACCCACTTATTTGTAAAATGAACATACACACAGCAATAGCGAGGATCTATACACTGTGTATCTATACGCGAGTCGTTCAATTGAGAATATCTTATTGTTAGATTATCGGATCTTAGTAACGGATAGCTTGGGTTTGTTAACAAAATTTGATTATTTTATTAAAAATTTTATTTTAGTCTTTATTTTTGCTCTACATGTATATTATACAAAATGTTCAAATGAACATTTATACATTCTACCTTCTAAGATGTTTTCCATTCAACTTTCAGTTGCATTTATGATAAGATAAGAAATTTCTCTTGACAATCGAGTATCTTATGGTAGATATGACGTATTCGACTGCAAGCAGAAAATCGCATAGCGCCTTTGATAGCGCGGTTCTATAAATTTCTTATCTCTCGCTACTATCGCCGACACAGGCTTCTTTGCCGACAGACTCGCGCTCGCTGCAACTTGTTCAGCAAGCAATTAACGCGATATTAGCAACTCTTTAATCCTTGGCGTATCTCACGACTCGTTTCCCGGTGGCTCGTTCTCGTTGAGACACGCCGATTAATAATGCAACCGAGAGTCGCCCCTTCCAGTTACCCTCATTGCTTTCGAAAGTTCGCTTCCTGATCCTTGGCCGACGGACGGGATATTAATTATGCTCAGTCGAGTCCCGTTTATTGCTTCGCTGCCTTGAAAAACGGGAAATCGCGTCGCGCAAAAAGGTTAATACGTAACGAGCGTCGAAACTTACAATATTCCCGACGATGCTCTCTCGCGATAGAATTACTTTTTTTTTCTCTTGGGCAACATGGCGCGCGATATTCCTCCGGAAAAAGAGCATGTAATGCAGCGCGCGCTACAATTTTGTAATTCTGTAATTAAACAAATAGCAGTCGAGGTGAAATTTTCGTCATGCCTCTCGCAATCGTTCCAAGAAACAACGTCGCCTTTTCTTTAATTGCGCGGGCAAAAATAAACGAAGGACGTCTCGGGGAGACAATGTCGAGGAGTAACAATAATGCGTGCAAACAGTCCAGATTTCTTCCGACTTGGTTTCTCCACGGGGTTACTCTTAGTCCATTACACATCGTGAGGTACAAGGATACGCTGCGAGTGTATGTGTGTGTCGGGAGCAAACACGGCGCGCGCGCGCCGGACAGGTTTCATTGAAAAACAGAGTGGCAATTCCGGTGAGTACGTGGCGCAAAATGAAAAGAGCATTTCATGCACCGACGCTCTTTTCACGGTTTCTCGTGATAAATTCTTCAGCGTCTCATTACGGCGCATTTCCGCGTGAAAGAACACAACATAAATTGCAAATCCCGACAGCAGGGCTTAGATACGGCCGTTTACAATTCGTTTTCATCAAAAGTATTCCACGCCAAGAAGCATCCACAGTATTTCGAATTTAGTTTTATATATACACATAATCTTATTTTAAATCTCTATCTTAAAAATCTCTTGTTACTTTTTTATATGTCTGAATATATGTATGTATATATCTATATGTATGTGTATGTATGTGCATATATATTTAAATATAAAAATATTTTATAAAATTATGCGCTTCTAAAGTGATTGTATGGATTGTTTTCTACGTTGAAACTGCAGCAAGTCAGATTATTACAAGAGAATCTCATTTATAACTCGCAGAGAAGGAGAGAGAGAATTGTCTACGACACTTATTTTCCTTTCGCATAGGTCGTTTCGAGAAAGGAAGGTTATCGGAGAGATGACTTGAGTTAGAGGACGATTCGAGACTTTTGCATCCTATTGAATAATTCGAAAAGTTTAAAAGCTTTTTATAAAACTGAAATATAGAAAATCTTACCTTGCGCATCTTGCGCGGAATCCTTCGAATGGCATTCGACGAATCTCTTAATCGCTTTAAAAGGATAAAACAGATTCTTTAAATAATTCCTCGCGCAAATCGCGAAACGATTAATCAACATTTAATATTAATATCATCCCTTTTGACCATTTGCTTTAAGTACTCGCACTCGGCGATGCAATGGAGAAACACAGGAAAATGATAATCAAGGAAAAGATAATCTCCGCACAGTCACAACGCTCAAGGCTGAAAGCTGAAAGAGAGAAAAAAAAAGAAAGAGAGCAAGCCTTCTTTAAGAAACGAAAGAAAACTGGAGATCGTCGAAGGAATATTTCTTTCAAATTACGTGTCTCGCGAATGGTTACGGAAGCCAATTACTTGAAAAGACTTCGGTCACGTTCCGTTTACTTTTTCTTGCAGCAATGGCTCCAGAAGAATAAGAAAATATTACGATCGGTGAGCAAACGCTCCGACGCATACACCTTCAAGTTTCTCAATCTGTATTTCAGCTATAATTTTTCCGTTTTCCGTCCGTAAAAAAAAAACAACTCGCATTTAATTAAGATAATAATTTTACACATGAAAAAAATTAATATAAAATAAAATTTTCCCAGACTCTGTTTTAAGGTACTAATCTTACATCAAAGAATATATTTTCGCTTCGAATCTATCAGTGCTGTAAATTGCCGTGTAATCCACTTGCTAACTTTGCCGTTAACTTCATTTTCTCGCTTTGATCGACCGCGAGAATAATGATGAAAAGGGCACGAAGGCAGAGAGGAGAAGGGAGATAAAAAAAAAAAAACGGAGTGCGCTAGTGCATAGATCATATTTTAGTCCATCAACGAGCGCATCACGTTTCCATGTATCTCATGTTCCACCATCCACTCGGAACATTCGAGCGTGTCACCGGGACGAGACGAACGTGTCACCTGTTCGCAGCATCTACTTTACATGCTTATTCCAGTCTCGGCTTATAACGTCTACCGCTACATACGTATGTGAATGTGTGTATGTGTGTCAAAGTATGCGTGTTCTCGTGTGTACGTAGAAGTCCGGTGCACGCGCAGCTACCTCGATTTGCATAACACGCGGGTATTTACAGATTCGTCTATGTACACGAGTGTCTCCGCTATCGAGTCTGACTCGCTGCAAATCCGCGCAATGAAAACGTTGCCGACTAAACCGATTAACCAGTTTGCAATTTGTTAGTCGTGTTATATCGTTATGGTGTCACACACCGACTAGTATTAATGTCGAATGTCAAAATTCATGTTGCCCGAGCGTATTACGTGCGCCCGAGATATTTAATCAGCTATCTATTTTCATCTCTTTTATTCTCTCTTGAAATATACTTTATATTTACATATATTTTATATTTCTCTAAAGCGTTTTGCTAAAAGCTTCTCGAATAAAAACAAACATTATTTTACCCGCAAATTTTTTCATACATAATAACATCTTTCCAGTGAAACAAATTAATATGATTTTTGTGAGATGGTATAATTGCGGTGTCCTAGAACGTTGAAAAAAATTATGCATTTTAAATGTTAGATGTATGTGTAAAATAGCAATCAAAATAATGCAGCGCGGGAATATTAGCTATCTAAATCATATGTCACAGAACAGACATTTCCATTGTGACAACAGGAACTAGATAATATGATGTATAATTCTGTCAGTCCTCAGCAACACACGACCAAATGTCGCATTTAGACGTTGAGGATAAGCGATAAAGCAACATAAACGATGCATAGTGTTACAGTTCGAGAATTACGTTCGCGCGAATCCTACGTCGGGTGTATTATTCCCGGGGACCATCGATACCGTACGCCTGTGTAAAAGTTTCACCTGCGAAAAAAAGTAGCAATGTTGTTACTCTAAACTGAAAGTGCGTTTAGATCTGACGTTTATGGCACGACATTTCTCTCCGACACTCGATGTTGCCGGTATAAACGGTTAATATGTCCGTTTACAACCGACGATAAAGCCTCGTTGTAAGGTACCGAGCGTTATTATATTTCCGTACGAATGGTGGAAAAGAAACGTACCGACAAGGAATGAAAAATACGGAGAGTAGAGAAAATGAGCGAGACGATAAATTTCTCGGAGCCGCCGGATCGATGGGGCACCGTGGGTGGATCCAGAAAGAGGACCGGGATTCACGGAGAGAATCCCCGCGTCCTGCGAAACTGCGCCCGGTAAACTACCGCCGAACTATTTACAGATTTATCGCCCAGCCCCGCTGTTATTGTATTTCCGTGAAATGAAATCGGATGGAAAATACCGCGAAGGAGTGAGAAAAGAAAAAAAAAATACGCCGAGAAGAGAGGAAGCCAAGTTTCGCAGAGACGTTGGGCCAAGAGACTTTTGCAACGCGACGTTATTTACTTCATTTTAGTAGTTTGAAGAAAAGCACCTTGGTCATCCGCAACTTCGGTGGTCATGCAACACCGAGAATGAACCGAGGTTCCATGGTGACGACCACCATGGTGGACTCAGTGGTGGAAAAATGATGATTTAATCGATGCTCTTCGCTCATTTCTCTTCCAGTCTTATGAAGGGTTGTCTGAAATGAAAATATCTCGGTTGTAATTCTCTGGTTAAAGAGATATCAACTAAGTCATTAATCATTAGTTGTGTCATTAATTTTTAATTTGGTTTAATTAGAGTTGCAATTTTTTTCTATTTTTTCGATGCCTTTCAATTTCTTTTAGATTGTTATAAGAGTAGTTATCGTCATCGCGGTTTTTCAAAATCTATTTCATGTTATAACTGAGAGATTGCAAATATTTATTTCACTTACGAGAGAGCACCTGTCATGTATATCTGCCAATTTCTATTTGTTTCAATATTTCACGAAGAAGATTCAGTCTCATACACATGGATAAATCGCGAAATGCAAATTTACACGATATGCGATCGAATATTATACTTCCGAAGCTTATTTACTTTTGTATACATACTTTGAAGCCACTTTCGACACGGAAAAAACGCCGGTGATTTCCGGATTCCAAAAAAAAAAAAAACTGTTAACGATTTCTCTGTCGGTATATTTAATATTCGCGCGATCGAGTGTTTGTCGCGAGACGTCGTCAGTCTCCAAACACAAGTTTCGCGAAGTGTGATAAGAAGTTCGAATTAATTAAAATCGTGCGTAATTAAACGAAAATGACTAAACGGGAGTGTCGAAATTATCGATGGACAGTCGATTCTCGCGTTCGAGTATCACGAGTCGGGAGTGTCGAATCAGCTGATGGACGAACGTCTCGATCTATCCACTTTAATACGCGGTCGCGCATCTCGCGATTATTTACATGTCGTCCATCGCTTCGCGCGTGTCAGTGTTTGTCGTGAGACGTCATTCTTTAAACCCATGTTTCTGAAGTGTCTGAAAACTGTTATTGGTTGATCCTGAAGTATTTTATTCCGAAGCAAATGTCTTGTTTGCACATCTTTTGCAAAAGAGTTTTACGATTGGCTTGAAGTTTTCCAAGTTCAGGCATCTACCGAGTTTTTCCCAAGAAATTTTGATAACCGTTTAGCATGTCATACTACAATTCGTACTCAAAACATTTTGTGTGTGTGTGTGTGCGTGTGTCTAGAGTTATTGCGTATACAGACGCATAAATTTTAAATAGACGAAAATAGTAATGCGTGCGCAAATTAATTTATGGTTGTAGGCTTGACAATTTGCCGTTATTAAATCTGACGCATCGTAAACCTGTTATAAAATTTGCAACACGGAAAATAGGTTCCACGTGATTGTCAGTTCCGATGATTTTAATTTGGCGGAACGTGCTACCGCCAATTCTCAACAACTTCCAACTGCGTTTCACGGAATTATCGTGTTGTACGCGGCGACAAATTCGCGAGGCAGCCACGCGCAAAGCCGACGCACGAAGCGACGTAATTATTTCGCTAAGTTCTCCTAAACGAGCCGGAATGGCATGGCACGTCGCGACGCGCTCCACAAACTTGTTTGTCGCGACATTACCATACTTATTTGCCCGTCATTATGCCATTCGCATTCGCGTGTCGAATCGCGTTACGCCGCGAGATATATACGCACTGACTTCGAACTTCGAAATGTCAAGGAATCGATATATCGTACGCTGTATCGCGGTGATGGAATGACTCCTTGACTCTCGCGCAAGACACACACAGACATACATATTTTTACTCGAAGATGCCGGCGGGATTATCGTCATCGTTATCCTTATCACGTGCTGGCGCGGAGTTACCGCGATTGCCGGCATGGCGAATTTAAAAAGCAACTCGCGCACGCCGCGTAAATTTCTTTCCGAGATTAATCCTCCCATCACTTCTGCGTGATCTTTTCACGTAAAACGAGAGATTAAAATCTTACTGTCTTCCTGCGCGTGCGTGCTTTCCTACATGTGAAATAGTAACCAAAGTTGCTCTTATTAAAGTTGCATGAAGCATTTCCAGGCCTTAAGATTGATAAAGAATGTAGACGTTTTATTTAAGTAATTAATTAATTAAAGATTCATTGACGTTGCAAATTGTTATAATGCAATACAAAATAAATTCATGCGAAATATTCTGTTCCTTGAATTTTAAATTAATTATTAATTAAACGATTGATATATTATTATTTTTCATTATTTTTATTGTATTACTTTAATAAATCTTGCAATTTGTGTTTTATTATACGAGCTTCATCCGAATAATGAATTGCATTTAGATCAACGAAAAATTTAAAGCACCGGACAAAATATATTTAACTCATTAAAAAAATAATTATTGTCAAGGATTGTAAGGATTATAACACAATAATTTTATAATTTTATATAATTTTACAAAATAATTTTTATAAAAATATTTTATAATTTATAATTTTATTTTTGTCACTTCAATTTTTATTTAAAATAATAAATAATCGCATGAAATATACGCACTTTGATAAAGTTCTATCTTCGCGATACAGTTTTGTATAATTTATGAAAGTTAATTATAATACTTATAATTGTTAATATAATTATAGTGAATTATTTCCCGATACTTGTCGCGATCGTGTTTCGAAAAGGAATTCGACGATATACGGAGCGTCTTGCCACTACTATCTTGCACTACTAATTTGTTGCGCCGTTCGAATGACAGCAAGATAACCGCGTGTCTTAATAAAATATCGTCGAGAAAATCGATAGCCAAATACCATGTGACAATTAAATTGTTATCGCCTCGAAATATTCACAACATACTTTTTATTATACAAAACAGTAGAGTTTTGCTAGTTTAAATCCAGACTGACATATCAGAGCGAGAGCTGTTCTTCTATGCCGCAGATGTAGCCGTCGTTGTTGGAAGAAGGCTTCCTCCTTTGAGGATTCCCGCGTTGATTTTTGCGAGAAGTGAAAAGTATGAAGCACGCCCGCTGCTGTCCATCGGGGATCGTAAATACTTGACCAGTCAAAAGTCATGCTCAAGGTAGGAATAAATAAAATTAAAAGTAGGAAGGTAGGAAAAATAAGAACTAAGAGATTTGTCACACATTAGAGCTAGCAGACACGTACTAGTTTCGTATTCGCGACATAAGTTTATTGCGGCAAGCATTTGCGGTTTGTATTCAGTAGATCAAGGGGATTATTCAGTTTGTATGCAGCGATTAAGTGGATTGTCTTCCTAGTTGTTGTAATAAGAAGCGTCGGATGCATTCGCGATGCGTTTGCATGCGAATTCAGACTTCGAAGTTTCGAGTTTGATAAATTTCGTATTCAGGCATTAAGTTCTAAAACAGCTTGCAAAGGCCACTATCGTTTCTCGGCGAAACTCTGCGTTTGATTAGCGAAACAGAAGGCTTGTTAACTTTAATTAATCTTGAAAACAGTTTTCGACAACTTACTGCCTCTCTTTTAGCGAGGCGATTACGCGCGTGAAACAAATTGACAGAGCAATTTGCCTTAATCGATTTAATATTGAATTGAATGCTACAAAATTATATACATTTTCTATTGGAATGTGTAAAATCTTACAATGTCGCGAATTGTTGAAATTATATTCAACCGTCACAACATGTAACGAGCGACAAAAGAACTTGTCTTTAAAGAATTTAAAATAACAGCATATTCGGAGTAAAACGTATGAAATGGAAAGCAAATATTTGCGTTCGTGCATGTTTCCATGTCGTGTATTGTTTCAAGCCGGTGTTGTACATTCAGCCAGAGTGTAGGATTTTAAAATGCGTGTACATTTACCTCCACATAGTTTATTTACGAAATGACATTTTTTTCTTCGTGCGCGCAAAACAGCAGGGTATTCGCCTCCATTTGTTATACACTTGCCCGTTTGTAGTTTTAAAATTATAATATTTTTTATACAAAAATTATTAATAATGATTCTTTTTAATGAAGATTTTTTAATAAAGAGTATTAAAAGAAAATTCATAGACAAAATATATAGATGTATATTATATAGAATATAAGGAAGTAATAAAATAACTTGACGAACTAATTAGAAGAGAGAACTAATTAGTTTTTATTCTTTATTTTATTTAAATTGATTTTTTAGAACTCTCGATTGTTTATTACTTTGATATATTTAACGATGAACATTAAAGAGTCCCGACAAAAGAGATAACATGAAATGACATTTTTAAATAAATATCTATATAAGCATACATTTTAAGAAGGACTAATAAACAATACTGATGTATTAAAATGCATCATTTGTATAATATGTAATAACGTATAATTAAAAAGTATATCTACATTTCTCTTAGATATTGCACTGAAATCTAAGAATATAAATAGTATTACATATTAATGAGAATATTTAGTATTGCTGACAATAGATATTTTTCTGCATCTAAATTCTTATGTTACATGCCCTTTCTCTTATTAACTTAATGACTCGCATTACTATTGGATAATTAATTATTAAGACAGATATTGTATTTTCCAATTTTAGGCGGCCATATGGCATTGTTTGAATAATTATGCCTATCCAGATGCTATCTTCCTGGCAGAAAGGTTGTGCGCAGAAGGTAGAATCTTTTACTCTATTTAATTTATAATACTCTTTCTATATTTTTTTTATTTACTCTTAAATAAGACGAAATTTACGATTGTGTACTTATATAATACATATTATATTGTTACATAGTGGACACAGAAGAAAGTTTATTTCTTTTGGCAACATGTTACTATTGTTCTGGCCGGATTAGGCAAGCTTATGCCTTATTATCCCAGAAAGCACCTAGTTCGGCACAGTGTAGATTTTTACTAGCAAAATGTTGTTACGATCTGGAAAAGTAAATAACGTGGCCAATTTGCGCATTGCTCTATATGTAATATGCATATATATGTGTCTAAATTTATATTTTATTAAAAATTTTTAGGTACGCGGAAGCAGAAGCTGCGATAATCGGCGGATATTACAAGCAGTGAAAGAGTTTGGAACATTCGGGAAACAGGCATGCTTTTCTCTGCAGATAATAGCGAAGATTTAATACAAGATGATGCGTACTGCGAGAGGCAACGAGGCGCACAAGTTAGCTTTAAAGGTGAATCCCTTTCTCTGACATTCGTTCGAGGAACTCTGTAATGTCGGCGAAAAGGTGGATCCTGCCAAGATTTTTCAAGTAGACAAACTAGATTCCTTTGCCATGTGCCACGGTACTGCGTCTACGCTCAGTTATGTCACCGAACCGGATCTTATTGTACCTGGAAATAATGCCAACAGTACACCTATATCAAACGGCACTAACTTGTATGTATATATTATAAAATATATTATAAAATATATTATAAAATAACTCTTTTAATATTTTATTTGCGCATTGCAGAACACCAGTGATGGCACCGACGCTGATAAATGGCGGCCAGCTATACTTATCTGACTCCGCAAAATGCGCCGGTTCACTAAAACTGCATCTCGATATCGCCGAAAGTCAAACTGTCACGTTATCGAAGTATGTTTAGCAATCCTACGAGTCCGCTCACGCCTAGCTTCGATATTTTGCCGCTGGAAAATAATACACCCTCGCACACGACTCTCATGGGAGGCCAACGATCAGAAGAGCTTAGCAAAACGCGTCAGTAGTCTGAGAGCTCATGTAGGAGAGTGAGTATAGTTTTTCAGCTTTATAATACATTGTCTGAGTTCATAATAATATTTTTGTTTTCATAATACATCTTATTGTTAGTTGCATTTTAAATAAATATCGAATTCAAATTGATCAAAGGATTTGCAGATGAAAAGAAGCGTGAGTAGCTGAAACACTCCTGTATATTGAGATGTGCAGTTTTATCTACCAAAGATCGCAAAAAGATGCTTTGCGTTACATTCACGTTCCACGACTGTCAGAAGGTTCTATTACTTTCGCTTAATTGATGCGTATTAGAAGGATCTCGTCACGGCTCTCTATTGAAGGAAGACTAACGTAATCTCTCCACGTCGCGTGTAGTTCGTTAGAGATGCAGGCGGCGTGCTGAGCGCCTGGCGATGAATCCGCAGAAAAGCATCGCGCGTCGACGGCGACGCTTGGATGGCATGAAAGTGTTCCTGGTCGTCTTTATAAATTACTTTATTCCCGCTCTACCGGGCGTAACCGACAGGTATAATGCTTTGATATATTGTCGTTGCCAACCATCCTAGCGCTGGGAAATTGTAAGAGAGGATTGGAGTGAGACGAGGGCGGTTGGTGTCCGTTTGTATGCGTAGGTTCAGATGCCGCAGAAGGAGGGAAGAAGCAAAAGCAAGAATAGAGATAAACAGAGGAACAGAGAAGCCGAGATATATAGAGAGGGAGATAGAGGAATAGGATCGGAACAAGAACGAAGAAAGGGGGTGAAGGGTTAGTTTCAAGAGGTGAGAAGACGAGGGCGGCTTTCTAATCAGCTTATTTCCGTAGCTCACACCTTTTGTACCCCACGCCGCTCCCCGGATTAAAGCATTGCCGTTACCGGTTATTATATCACGAGATACGAACGAGCGGTGCACGTCTGCGGGGCAAAGTACACAACAATAACATGTGGTTCTATGCAGATAAACTGCGCCAGCAGAAACAATGCCGGTTCTGACCCTCGTGGGGCCAACGTTAAAGGTATATACCACTAGACCGAACAAGAATTATGGTCTCGCCCCGGTAATTTCACCAGGGCTAACGGGATTAAACCACCTAGAAGTTTACAGATATGTGTACAATAGTGAGAATCATAACGTGTTTGAGTAATTTTTGTTTAGTACTTACATACCGTTTAGTTGTGTAATTATAACGGCCATTTACATTTCAAGTTATAAGAGTTATTTTGAAAACGAGTTTTTCGCTAAAGCGCAAATAAATGATAAAGCATTATCTTACTATTCATTCAATTTGAAATAGACTTTGACAAAATGATGATTTAAAGCTTAGCTGCGTTGGAAATTTTAGAAGTTATTACATATCTGCATTGACATCTTTTCATGTAGAACTTGTCTCGAGATGGAAAAGCATTTGTTAATTATCATTTTATATTTTTTTATATATTTTTATATTTGTTAATTAACATTTTATTTTTTTAAGGATTAAAGATAGATGATTTTTTTAGAGAAAATTTAGAAAATCGTATATAGGTAGACATTGAGAACATTTCGTGGAAGAATAAATTTCGAAAAATATTGTACGATATTCGACAGTTGTGGCTCGATTGAAATTACATTTCGTCGCCGATCTTATCGAAGAACCTCTTATACGCAAGGAGTATCTATATAGCCATGTTGCCTTCTTGCACGACTGTTCAAAGTTTAATGCATGCGAGAAGGTCGGCTTGTTTGCGCTCCCGAGAAAATTGCTCCTGTAGAGTATATGTATACAGGTGAAATGTGATTTCATAGATGACCTAAGGGATGTCGCGACGTTGATCGTCTTGCGGAAAGAAAGTGGCATCTAGATCAGTAAACTGGATCCTATTAAACCGCAAAGACGCTTGTAATATATGCAAAAAAAATATAAACTTTCAATTTATAAAGTGTATAAAATTACTTGTACCTATTTATTTGCATATATTAAAAATTTACAAAAAATGATGATTCTAGATTACTCGTTATAGGTGTGTGTGTATGTGTGTCATAGTATTTATCATAATAAATTAGTTAGTAACAAACGAATTACAAAACAGATTAAAATGAAAATGATTATATAAATGAAATATAATATCAATAACTTCTTATCGATAACTTATTATCTCTAAAACTTAATAAACAACAATATGATAACAGAAAATATGATAAGATAATACGATACAGTTCATTTAGATAAAATATAATGAGAATTAAATAAAGAGATTGTGTGTGAGTGTATATATAAAGAAAAAAATCAGCAAATACAAGATACATCTATCAAATATGATAGATGTATTTGCTCTTCTCTATTATCGATTTAAATTATAGATTATATTAAATTGATATCTTGATGTGCAGTGTGTGTGTGTGTGTGTGTGTGTGTGTGTGTGTGTGTGCATATTAAAATATTTAATTTTACAACAACTTTATTTTTCCATTTTCTGCAAGTTATCACGTTAGAATAGAAGGAAATTGTAATAAAATGAAATTAATTGGTAATCAAGAAGTATAACGTATTTTATTACATTAATTTTATGTCTTATTGTTGCAAAAGATTTGCTATTAGTATATTATCTTAAGTACGCGTTCAGTCTTATTGATAGCAACACATGTGTTTACTTTGCAAAGATTCTTCTCAAGAATGCTCTTACCTTGCAAGTCACAGTCTCGCCCTGCAGCCGACATTAATTAATGTAACTCGACGAGGAATACGAGCATAATTACTTTGCTCGAGTGGCCGGGGCCGAAAGTTTGCTCGTTATCGGAGCTCCACGTAGCTACATGTAGATGATGCACAAAGGCACATTCGATAATCTAGTCTTAACACCGGATAGTATGATATTATCACTTTACCATCCATATCTTATAGATAGATGCAATCGAATTAACAACATTGTATGTAAAGGGAGGATTAATCTTCGTTTGCTCTGACAATTGCAATTATTTTTTTCTTAATTTTTATATTATTATATGATCCATTGGACGAAACAGTGGCAGCATCTATTCTTTTTATTTTTAAAGATATAAAAGAGATTTATAAATATTATGTGTATGCGTATTTAATATAACATTATTTTATTATATTGTATATATTAGTAGTGCTTCATCATGGTTTTATAATTAAAATGTAAGACATTACCATTAATCTAAAATTCTACATTCTGCCAAAATAATTATGCAAATGAAAGCCACATGTTGTTGAACATTTTTTGATTTATGCTACTAATTCTATCTAATTGATATAATAATAGATTCTAAAATGCAAATATTGAAATAATATAAACTTTTAATAATCTTTGTTAGATATAAAGCTTATATATGTATAAAAATACAAAACAAATTCCACAATTATGAGATGTTTAAATTTACTGTGTTATGTATATTAATAAAAAATAATAAAAATTAATGTATAAAAGTATAATAATATTAATATAAATTTTAATATATAAAAACAAAAATAGAAATGTTAATATAGATTTAAATTAGAGTATAATGGAATAATATGAATAAAATGTAGCGTAGCTTGTAATCATTTAAAAATATAAAATTTATAATTTTAAATAATATATTTGTAATATATTTGTGATGAGAGATATTAACAGATATCTCAATGTGCCGAGCATCCAATTAATGTGAACGAGTGATTGAACAATTTACCTGCATAATCGTGTGCACTATCGCAATTTTCAATAATACTGTGTATTATTAATTGTCACGTAAAATTGTTATTAAACTGAATTTCCTGAAATAATATTTGATGAGGTTTAGCACATACAGTTCGTATTACGAAATTAGCACGAAGACCGAATTGGCATAACTGTCATACATTCTAAAGATATATAATCCTATATATAATATGTTACACACACACAGAGAGACAGACACACACAAACACACACACACATACATTGTACTTGTACTTTCTAAGAGATTATTTTTATCTGATTCCTTTTTTATCAAATCGTAAATAAGAGAGTGATTTTAATTTCTTTCTAATAGCTTTAATAATAGCTTTCAAATTTTAATCGCTTTCTTATTATTTATTTTATATATACATATGTATATATATATATATATATATATATATATATATATATATATATATACATATGTATGTGTGTATATATACAGGGTGTCCGGTAATAATCGCCCCACCCATTGTGTGCAGGTAGAGCGGTTTAAACCGAGTAGGAAAGTCCTCTACCGTTTTGAGATCTTCGTAATAATTAATGAGAAATTAATTAAAAAAGATCGGCCAAATCCGCGCGAATATAAGCGCGGGGCGAGAAATGATGTATATACATTTATTTTCTACGCTCGTAGAAAATGAATGGAACTACACCGACGTTATAATCGCGTGTGTGAGTAAATAAATGTATGAAATAAATTTGTGTGAGTGACTATAAATTGAGACATAAATCACATGCGATAAGAAACTCGATGACAGATGGACATGCGGCTAAACGATTATTATGACACCTTCGATGGGATGTGCGACACCGAAACAATTGAAGGTCGTCGAAAAAAGTATCAACAGTATTTTGTTTTACGTTTTTTCTGCGTACCGAGTTCGAGTGGTGCTCGCCGAGCATGCCTTATTAGAGTGAGAAGGATGCGAGGAGGATAAAGAAGGATACGAGCAGAGCTCGCTCGAGCGTGCCTTTTCAAAACAATTAGAGATAACGCGAGAAGGACGCAAGGAGGATAAAGAAGGATACGAGAAAAAAATCGAGAACGCCAGTAAGACACGAATCTCTCTTTTCTATTGGAACAGAGAATCGAGCGACTTTGATTATTGGTCATCGCCCGAGGAGTCCGCGTGGAGTATTTAGGTCAGGAAATTCGGCATGCCACCGATAAACCGTGAGACGTGTCAATGCATCTCCCAAACTACGATTTTTCTATTAAACTATAATAATAGAATGACTATGATTTGGCTACCAAGCGATGACTCCGCGCGGATTAATTAATACACATTAATACATATGCTAAGAAAACCCTTGCTTGCATCTTACCATCTCTATTCCCTTTCTAAATAGCAATTTTAATATTCATACATCTATTTGTCGATTAAATTTTATATAATTATATGACAAATTGCGATGTTAAAAAGTTTTACAATGTTAAAGAGTTTTGCGCTGCGAATCGATTGAGTGTGAATGCGCGTTTAATCGGCATTGTAAACTTTACGCAACGCATCGTCTTTATTTCAATCAAATAATCAAAATTATTTCGAGAAATGATCGCAACTTTATCCCATCGTGTCCAGATTGGCAAGTGACAGAATCGCTTTCATTCTCCGAGCATACTGCACATAATGTAGCATGCTCGTTAGCAATTAAACGAATTGTACTTGTTATATCAAAATCATTCAATTAATTAAATTGATGAGATTGACATTGTGTTGCAATATTTATGATAGTTGGCAATGATTTTCGTATTATACACGATTATGTCTCTTCTTGCCCCGCGCTTATATCCGCGCGAATTGGCCGATCTTTTATAATTAATTTGTCATTAATTATTGCGAAGATCGCGAAACGGTAGAGGACTTTTCTACTCGGTTTAACCCGCTCCACCTGCACACGATGGGTGGGGCGATTATTACCGGACACTCTGTATATATATATATATATATATACCGTCATTCCGACTGTATATATGTATATGATATATATATATATACAGTCGGAATGACGGTTTGTTCTTCTTCAGTTTGTTTCTTTATCTAAGAAAATTAAAAATGCAATTCTCTTCTTATGTCAAGTATAAAGTTATGTATAATATTTTATTATTTACATCAAATTGATTGAATTTAATATAAAATCGGGATAAAATTTAAAAAACATAATATTATTCTATCTGATCTGTGTATATACGAGAAATATATATAATAACAGTTTTGCCACACACACACACACACACACACACACACACACACACACACACATACAATAAATTATTTCTACTGTATACTATCCCAAAGATTTAAGTCTATTTATGAAAGAGCTAAATCATAAAGTTATATAGCAAAGACATTGTCAACAAACTTCGTCCAGCAGCTTTGCGTTTTCGAGCTTTCTGCTCCCTCGCAACAGCATTTTTCGTGGTGCACATGCAGCTATATTACTATGTAACCCGCAATGACGCGGTTTTCGCGTCACAGGCTGAAGGGTCGTGCGTTAGGCGGTCACCTCGTGACAGTCAGGCCCATGGCGCCGAGGAAAGTTGAACCCGGGCAAACATACGGAAGAGCGAACGCACACGACAGTGTTTGGCGACGGCCGGATGTACGGGGATAGCAGACCACATCACTCGTCGGAGTGGCCGGATGTCCCGACATTGAAATACAAGCGAACTTGTGCACGTCCACCGAGGTTGCTAACCCCTACGGTTCTTTATCGCTCTTCTCCTCGACCTTCCCGCATTTCTGCGGTGCGAAAGTCACATTTTCTACACAGACCGCTAAGAATTCATCGTGACGCTGTCATTCCGAGATAACTGCAACATTTTTTTTAAGATTATAATAACTTTTTTAACATTTTATGTCACTTATCTCATTTACCGTTTTGCAAATGAAATTACCGCTCAATGTTTTTTTAATGATAAAATTATAATTGTCGTCTAATTTTATTTCTCTCTCTTATTCTCTCTCTAAAGATCGCTAATTCTAAAGATATCCTGATAACTGTTATGTAAATGTATTTATATTACTTTGTTAATAACTTTTTTAAGTAACTATTTATTATACGATTAAGAAGTTATTGTATTCTCTCATTTATTAACGATTCTAATTATTTCGTTTTACCATGATTCAAAGAGATCTTCATAATAATCCAATTTTTGAATTACATGTTATTTCTCTATCTCTATAAAGAAATCAAATATAGTTTTTTAAAAAAATTCAAGAGTTTAAGAATACAAAAATTCAAGAGTTTAGATAGCATTTCTTTAAGAAGTTTTGTTTATAGAGATAAAATTATTTATATTTCCTATAATAATATATATAAGAAATAGATATTATTTTTTAAAACTAAAATTATCATGCTTTAAAAGTTCTCATTGCTGCACGGGGTACAATCCTTCTTGTATCGTCCTCCCACTGCACCCTGTCAGAGTTCATAGTGCCGGTACTCGAGCAACGGTCTCCTTCGTCTCTCTGGGGTATTTTATCGTGTCGCCTGTAATAAGGTTTCCACGTGTAAGAAACCACCGAGGTGTTTCGCGATATAGGTGGTCGAGAAGCAGTACAGAAAGAGACAAAGGGAATAGTGGGCGCGCGAAACGGGGCGAGAGCGGCAAAGTAGCGAGAAAACGAAACGGGCGATGGTGAGCGTACTACAGGCAGCCGGAGAATCCAATCGCAATAGAGTTAAGTGTTCGAGAGTAAAACCTTGCCGAGGCACGACCTCGATTACTTGCGGAGGATTTGTTACGGCCACCTTTTCTGCCACTTTCTAGCGGGCAACCTCTCCGCTTCTCCGGCAACACAGAGTCGTCCTGAAGTCCTCCTTTGTCCAGGAGCCTTCCGCAAGGCAAGCAACATAACACGAACGTAACACTAAAAGGACTAAAAGAAGCGCTTTACTCCCCGCACCATCGTTGATCTTTGGGCTACCCGGGGACTTTTTTCTGCCATCAAACATGAGAGACTTCCGATTGGCCGAGTTTAGTCGGTCACCAATTCCCGATGTCGCCTTCGGATAACACGCCGTAAAATACAAATTTTTTCTCGCCCGCTCCTGCACTTTCGCCCCACGCTTTTATAAGACACCCGTTCTTATTCGTTTTATAAGTCGATTGTTTCCATTCCGACGTCAAAAAATCTTTTGCGACGAACCAAGGAAAACCAAGAGATATGTATTTAATAATGAATACGCAAATGATACACGTTAAAATTATCCGATTTCATATTGACGCATACTAAAAACCAATATACGTTAATATTAATATTAACCTTCTGTGCCGCTTAATTTGCTCTTGTGTTCCTAAGTATATATATATATAAACTTAAGTTGTCAATTTATTACACATCGAGATAAGCTATAAATCTTTGATTAATAACTGCAGAACGATCGATGAATATTATTAATAATCTTTGACTTTTGGATTTTAATCAAATAATCTTGTTATTAATTCTATTTGCTTTACTTGTATGATGGTAAATGATATTATGTATGTATGTAAAATTACGTTTACTGAATATTATAGTTATATATTTCAAATAAACAAAATATAATTTTAACAGAAATAAAGGAATAATAAATAATAACGTAATAATAAATATAAAAAATAATAAAAATTTCGCATTAGATCTAACTATCTTTTCTAAAATACCGAAATGATCTAGACACTTATGATTTTATAGCTTAGAAAAAGATGCTATTATAAAACTAGCTTCTTTATTAATAGAACTACGCGTTGTCTAAATGGTTACGTGACATATAAAATTAACATTTTAACGATAAATGTGCAATATTTTTTGCCTTGCGATTAAAAATCGAAATGTTATCTACTACTACATCTATTATTGTACTCACAAAAATGACACGTGGCAGATACACAAATGATTTACTTGTAACTCGAAAACAATGAGAGATTTTTATCGCTGACAATAAATAAATCTTTATAATATTTTAATTATAATAGAAGTTATACATAAATATACATACATATATTTAATATAATATATGTAATATAATATACATATATTTAATATTGTAAATATTGTAAATATTTAATATAAATATTTAATAAATATTGTAAATAATAATTACTAATTTTAAAAATTATGTGATTGGCAAAGGCTTATATGTATGTAGATTATTTCCTGTTATATGAATCTATAATTATATAAATCTTTCATGATCTCCCATAAATTAATATGGCCGGTACGATAAAATATCTATCATAATATAGTTACTTTTCTCGTAGCATCTTGCAGTTTTGTTGAAATTCCAAAATGCATTTTTACCTACGCGTTTCGCATCCATTATTGCGTATCGGTACGGCAACGAATGGAGTATCGAAATTACCCGCAGCAATTCGAATTCTGCCCGGCGGCAAGCCGCTTTAATGCAATTCCGAACACATTTTCTTAGTTGGTTCTTCTTGTTTTACTGTGAAAATCCTCGAGGCCGTTACGTCGGTAACGATAGGACCGGCACGGCAGGCTGTTACCGCCACATGCCGCCATAATATCGAGCAAAAGTTTTCTGGCCAGCAAGAGAAAATAATTTGATATGACTCGCCGTTGCAACCCCGCGCACAGGTGGAACTTCGGAGGAAACGGGGATCCTCCGAAGTACAATTATGAAGCTGATGCTACCGCCGCTGCCAATTAAACGTAGTGCAGTACACGATATAGAAGATCGCAAAGTTTTCCTCTTTTCTTGAAAAACTAGGAACGAATAAATCTGGCACACAGTAGAAGACATTAATTTTTTTTATATTATTAAGACAATTTGATTTATTACAATAAAAGTGTAAAATCTGATTGCTCGTTATGTTAATCCTTTATAATTAAGAAGGAATGACGATAACGTATTTATATATTCATGCCATAAAAATGTTTGAATAAGACAAGAATATAGAGAAATTAGTATATTATCCGTGTGAATTATTTGTTGAAAATGTTTTGCATGATTTTTTCTTTCAAGTAAGGATTGAAGAAAGACATGAGAAAATTGATGCCATTTATTGTGAACATATAAATTTGTTTATCTGCCAAAATTTAATTGATAATTACGATCAATTGTAATCAATTGTATTAATTTTGATAAATAATATGATATATGCAAACTATTCTCTCTCTCTCTTTCTCAATTGTTATCTCTTGACTAGCGCAAATTTTTACTTGTTACATATGAGAAAAAAATGCAAAAAAAAAAAAGAATCATAAAATTGTGTTATGCCTTTTGCAAAAGTCATATCATAAAGAAAAAAAATATAGATCGTGCTTCATATTGAGTGAAAAAATTAAAAAATCGAGAAGATGTCTTCTCCACACTTTCTTTTTCCCTTTCTCTCTTTCTGTAGTGCGTTTCTTTCTTTTTCTTGCTTTCTACCTTTCCCTTTCTTACTATCTTTTCTCCACAATCCCTTACTCGTTAACCGATCTCTCTTCATTCCTCTTCTAGAAATCTTTCTCGTTTTGCTCTGTCTCATTTATTCGTCTCATGACTTCTCATTACGCGCCAATGGTAAGTTCCGAGGCTTATTAAACCGTAACAATTTTAATTAGAGAAACACCAGCTCCTATACACTCTCCCTAAACTCTCTCCGTACTATTTTTGTCTCTGTAGTTTTGCTTTCTTCATGCCTGTAGCCATCCCGCGACCATCGGTATTCTTTTTGGCTCCAACACACGAGAAATCGGATGCCAACTCTTTAGTTTTCTTTTAAAAGTTAGCGCCACACCTGCACTGACTCGTCTTTTCTTATTTATCGAATAGGTGCGAGCGCACAAAGTCATTCGTAACATACGGTGCATGAGTCGCCTTCTCTTATGATCGGCAAAACTTTCGGTGTGCTAAGGAAGACGTAACGATAATGTTTTTTTACTAGAAAAGCTTGGAATCAATCTGTCTTTGAAAATTATAACATTAAAAGATAAATTTGAAAATTGATGACTTTAAAGAAAGTTTGATTAATAATGTAATATCAGCGTGATTTGAAATTGTCAATTGTGAATCAACTTTAGATAGATTTAAACAATGAAGACAATATATATAGAAATAAAATATTGACATTTATATGTTTGCACAATTTTATAAACGAAGAGTAAAAGTAATTAAAAGAGTAATTTTAAATATTTTAGATTCGAAAATATTTATTATTGTGTTTACAGAACGTTTTTCTTTCTATATTTCTCTTTTTCTCGTTATTTTTTCAAAGATTAAACGAAGATTTTATAAGAAAAGTATTTCAATTCGAGCATGTGACTTTAAAATAAAATGTATTTTTAAAAAATTATTTTAAAACGAGATTTAAGACGTATATTTTATTATAGGCATTTTTTACATATTAATCAGAATAGAGATTGTCTAGTTTAGTGGCAATATGACTCATTGAAAACTTTTATCACTTTGCATAATAAAAGAGATTTATTGAAATATATATGTAGCGGATAATGATTAATACGGGAGCAATGGATAATTTTTCTCGATAACGCACTTGCATCTTATCAATTGAATTTTGAAAGAAAGATTACAAAAACAGATTTGATTCACATTTTTTTGATAATTTATATGTAATAATAAATTATTAAATTAATTTTATATCATAAGAAATGTAAAATATTTCAATCTATTCAATATTTTAAATTATATACATATATATTAATGTAAAAAATATCGTAGACCTATTTAAATTAAAAGAATCCATTTTTTTCTTACGGATTTTTTCTTATATAAAAGTGGCAAAAAAGAAAAATTAATTACATAATTTATTACTTAATTTATACTTGCATCATGATTGGAATCTGATTGATCGGTTCGTTATTTATTAGAAATATCCTAAAATCGATATCTTAAGTCAATATATTAACATCTCTCATGCGCATTCTATATAGTTTCTACTAATTGTATAAATTTTAATTTTTTATTAAAATCAAATAATTTTAAACAAAATATGTTGCAACTCTATTAAATTAAAATAACATTAAAAGTATAGAATTTTTTACTGTGATTTCTCGATAATCAATGGAACCATCGCGATTTTCTGAAATATTTTATGTCTCATCGAATGCTCTTATCGTCATTTGTTCAATAATTATCCTGCATGTGGAATTATCATCACATACATAAAAATTAATTTAAAATACAAAAATATGATGTTATATTTCTTCAATAATTTGGTAAGGATATAATTTTACAAATATTTGTATTTTAACTTTAAATCGCGCATTCATATTATCTACATAATCTTATCATTGTGAATTAAATAAAGAAGGGTTAATTCTGTATATATATAAGCCAGCGACAGGAAGACACATTTTCCTGGATCATAAGTGAATCAGAAGAGAGAGAGAGAGAGTATCAGAATAACAATACTTCAAAGGTAAGTACAAATTATGTTGGATATTATAAAATTTTATATTTTAATTATAGATTATATGTATAAGCAAGAATTAGGCAATATTATAAAGATATTACTTTTTGCGTTTATTTGAGATAATATTGTGTTTATTTGAATAAATAAAACGTTTTATTTGTCTTTACAATAATTATAAATTCTTTATTTATCGCGTAAAATATGACTGAAATAATTCGTTTATATGTATATTATAAAGCAATAAAATTATTAATCACAAGAAATAATTATTTAATTTAACTTTGGAAGTCTCTGTATTATCTTCTTCATATATAGAATGCCGTTAGCCTGGCGTAATGTCTAGATATAATTAATAATTTGATCAAATTCAATTTTCTGCAGATATAAGTATTATAAGTGCTTAATATTTTTTAAGAGCTGTAACGTCACGCAACAGGGAATAGAATTCGGGTGTTTAAATAGCACAGCCTTTTGTATATGTTTGTCTTTATATATAATAATATATAATTCAGTATATTTTTATTACTCTTTTACCGAAATAAGATTTCAAAAATCCAAGATCTTGTCATCTATCATAGGATAGAGTGAATATAATCTGGCTCGTTCGGTACAGTAATGCCAAGAATGATGAACATGATGTCCGCTACGATCCTTGTATTTACTTCTTTGCTCTTGAGGAAATTCAGAATGGTCTGAAACGAATTTATGTCATACAATTTGTTAATGATTTGCTGGAAGTTGTCGGATTCGAGTTGATTGACCAAGCCGACGAAAGCTGAAGAGGTTTTCATCTTCCGCACGTAGATGCGAATGTAATCATCATAATGGAACAGTATCTTGATATCTTTAAAAAGACCAGCAATTCCGCCGGTCCTCTCTATGCTCGTAGAATACGCATGAGAAGGAGGTTCCAGTTCCTTGATATCGAGAGCTTTGTTAACTTCGTTTATTAAAAAGTAAATATCGACGCCTTCGTTATGCAGATAGTTGAAAAAGTTGATCACTTCTGGGATAGCCTCGAAATCTACCATTAGATCCTTGAGAATAGTTGAGGATACAAGGTGTTCGAAAGCAGCTTTTACTTCAGAATCCTCCGCCAAATAATCCAAAAATACTTCATTGACGTCTTTAGCAGGAACTAAGTCCAGAATGTCCTGAATATCCTCGTGAAGAGGACCTTTGCCGAAATCCGGAAACTGATGAGTTTGGCCCAAGCTAGGGATGCACGAGATACCAAGACTAGTCTTGGTCTTGTCTTGGTCTTGTCTCGAAATTCAAGACAAGATCAAGACAAGATTTTAAATTAATTATCAAGACAATACCAAGACAAAATTCTCAAGATTCTTGATCTTGTCAAGAAGTCTTGGTTTTTAAAAAATGAATGGAAATGTCTGCATGTTCAGCAGAAGAACTTGGTTTAGTTCTTTTCATGGACTGTGTATTAGATTTACTGCGTTTCATTTTTTTTTATAAAAACTGCGCGAACACGTCTGAACTAATTGTAACAACTGTTTTATACGCATACAGCAACACGTGTACGCTGTTCTGTGTATAAACTGCGTCTACACAATCGAGACGTGAGCATACGCAGTAAAAAACAAGCGAAAATCGTATGAGCTTGGCGCTTCGGATAATAGAAGAAATTAGATATATCTACTATTTCCTGTTTTCTATCAAGCCGACAACGTCGCACACGCACGCACGCACACGCATGCACGCGGGCTCACACACACACACACACACACACACACACACACACACACATTGTTTTGGGAAATAAACAAATTACATAAATAGTAATAATTATCTCAAATTATATTATATTATGTTAAATAATATTTTAAACAATTTAGTAAAAATTGTTAATAAAAATCAAGACAAGACAAGACAAGACAAGATCGTTGGTACAAAAATCCGCTCAAGACCAAGACAAGATTAAAATTTTCAAGACCAATACAATATTTTCGCGAATATTGTCTTGTCTTGGGTCTCGTGCATCCCTAGCCCAAGCCGATAATGGCTAAGACGGCAAACAATGCTAATGCGAAGTTCATCTGCAAATATATCATATCCCTCGTGTTTAATAAGTTAATACTATTGGAAGGTATTTTTTAATATTAATAAGTATGGAAGGTATTTTTTAATATAAATATATCGCACTAAAAAAATTATTATTTTGAAAAATATATCAATTTTTTTAATTACAATTGATTTGCATAAATTATTTGCGCTTATGATGTAAAATAAATGACAAAGAATTTATTATTATATAGTTGATATGTTTTTTCTTAAATATATATAAGTTAAATTTTTTAGAATAATACAATTTCTCTTTATATCTTTTCTTCATATTGAAAACTTTTATGTATGCAAGTATTCTTTCCAAATAGTATATTTTTTAAAAAGGTATTCCAATTTTATTTATTATCTGCTACTGAGAAATACAAGTGCTATAGAACCAGAAAGAATACCATTTATGTGATTGTAAGACATAATCTCTGAGTTATAAGTATTATTCAAAGTATTTCTGCAAATTAATTACTATTACTATTACTAATAGAAGTAGACATTTTTAAATAGAAATAACAAAAATAAGATTTATGTATTTTTTGCTTAATTTTAAGAATCTGCTAACTTTTGAAGTATGCTATAACAAAATATTAGTTTGCAATTTAATTACAAAAGTGTATATAATTCAGGTACAAAGTTATTAAAAAATGATAGCACTCAAACAAATTATTACTAGAAAAGAATGACCCTAGATTAATCACGGAATCTACAACTGGAATTTAAAGCGGTACTTACATATAAATAATTTTTACATTTATTTAATACAAAAAAATGATATTTTTACAAAAAGCTCTTGAAATTGTTTCTTTAACTTACCGTGGCGGTTGTAGATAATCACTGAGGTCCGTAAGTAATTATAGCATATTTATATACTCAGCCTTAAGTTTTAGGTAGATTAATTAGTAAAGTAGATAAGATTACCTTGATACATCTTAACACCTAAGAAATGTAAAGATTGTTTGATAAATCGTTGAACATAAAAAAATCTAATAAAATGTTATTGTTACATTTGCTTTTTCTACATTTGCTTTTTCTACATTTGCTTCTTTATTTGAAATAATTTTTAAAGCTTTTCTATGCAAAAGGTTTTATTTCTAAAAAGTTTTGTTGTAGTTTTGTTAGTGTATATATACATATAATAGTGTGCATGTACTGCAACAAATTTTATATATTTTATTCTTTTAATATAGAAATTGTTTATTTTTAAATTGCAATAAAAATATTGCTGTCATTTGGCAATATGAGACTGATACTTCGTTAACAGAATTCTTTTATTTTCTCATTCTAATAATAGACGGATTATTTAAAATTTCGCCACATAAAATTCTGTATTCTTTAATATAAGAAATCGTAAGCACTTTAGACCATGTTTTTAATTACAATTCAAATTAATATTTTTGATTACAGATTCATATTCTGTATCCATTAATATTTAATGATTGTTGCATGATTATACGTTTATAAATAAATATATTCTGAGAAATAAACTATTTTCCAACGTATTATCTTAGATAATTTGTTTGTACAGATATAATAACGCGGCAAACAAAGAAGCTGATACATTATCGATAAACTTTTTTAATACATCTGCCGAGATACGGTATGTGAATCAATGATATAATTAAAAGCCCGACAAAAAGAAAAAATGATTTATTTATCGACATATTTTGATTTGATAAACTGTGTGATGTAAAACATAAAAAGAAAGAGAGTTACTTTTTTGTACGAAGAAACGGTAACTGAAAATGAAAAGTGTGAGCATCAACTAAATTCATCAATTTAGAAAATCAGAAAATTTATACATAAAATCTTTTAATTTAATTGAAAGTCTTGCATAAGATCTTTCATTAATTTCGCCACATCTGTATTTTTAATATACATATGTATATTTTTAAATAAAGAAAATATTTATTCTTTTTAAACAATATTTAGTATTTATATATATATTTGCGCTATTTGTGCTAAAATTGCTAACTTTGACAATTGGAAACAGAAGATTATATATATTACATAGGCCTAATCACATAGCGATGATATGACTTGCTCAGGAGGAAAATAATTATGTGCGCTGTTATTTTGATAAACCACTTATAAAGAAAGGACACAAAGCTAATTTTAAATAGAAATGAAAAGAAAGTGATTGAAAAAGAAAATTATATCGAACAGGACGTTTTGTGCAAAGTTTACTTATACTAAGATACATACGTGTAGATTATAAACGGACAAATGCTTGTGTTTAGCAAATTTAGCTCCTTATTCACATCGTAGAAAATAATTCATTAATTATAAACGATTAATGTGTTACGATATGCAAATTGTAAATGTTAAAAATATTACAATACATGTATTGATTTTAATATGGGAATTTAAGACCAAATATTCTAGCAATTAGTTTTGTCAGCTCCTGAAATTCTAATCCTTTTGCTCTGGTCTTTAAAATAAATTCTTTATAGGTTTTATTAGCGTACAAATTATCGATAATCTTTTGCATATCCGGCGACTTCAATTTGGCGATGAAATCAGCAAAAACTTTGGAAGTCTGCAGCTTCTCTTCGTAAAGATCGTCGATCTCTTTCAAAGGAAATATATCATAAAGATCGTTGAGCATTCCTGTTATTCCATCGCCGATCTTTTGTACTCCAACCTGAGATTTAAAAGTACTGTCTACTTTAGGTGGCACATACTCTTCCATACCGATAGCCTTGTGGAATGTTTGGATGTAATCGATAACATTTAATCCAGCCTTTTGCAGATATATTGTAAATGCTTGAAATTCCTTAAGAGCTTCGACGGCGCGTAACTGATCATGGAATGCGGCTGTAAACAAGTATAGAAAAGCATTTTGTACTTTTTTGTCCTCAGATAAATAAGTGAGCAATATCTCATTATATTTTTCTATCGGAATAAGTCCAAGGAAGTCCAAGAGGTCGTCATCTATCGTACGTGCAAGATAAGTATAATCTTGATAGCTTGCTGGTACAGTGATGCCAAGAACGATAAACATGATATCCGCCACAATTCGTGTATTTACTCCGCTGCTTTTGAGACCATCTAAAATAATCTGAAAGGATTTAATTTTGTAAACTTTGTTGACAATCTGCTGGAAATTATTGGACTTAAGTTGATTGATGTATCTGACGAAAGATGGAGAGGTTTTCAATTTCTGCACGTAGATGTGAATATAGTCGTCAAAAGGAAGCACTTTGCTGATGTCTCTGAAAAATCCAGCGATTCCACCGGTCCTTTTCCCGATCGTAGAATACGCATGAGATATGGGTGGTTCGAGTTCCTTGATGCCAAGAGCTTTGTTAATTTCGTTTATTATTAAGTAAATATCAATTCCTTCCTTTTGTAGATAGTTAAAAAGGTTGATCACTTCGGGAATAGCCTCGAAATCTACCATCAGGTCTTCGATTATAGTTGTGGTTTGGATATATTGAATAGCAGCTTGTATTTCAGGATCCTTTAAGTACTCGTCGCAAATGTTATTAATTTCTTCAACAGGGATTAGGTCTAGAATGTCTTGGATATCCTCATGAAGAGGACCTTTGCCAAAATCCGGAGCTTGATGAGCTTGGCCTAGGCTGATAATAGCCAAGATGGCAAACAACGCTAATATGAATTTCATCTATAAACATATAACATATCTATATATTATAAATATTGAGTGTTATAATTATTTTATATTATAACGTTTTATTTTGATTATTATTATAATGTTTTATTTATATATGTGTATAGATATGCAGCATACTAAAAAAATATTTTTGAAAATTGCACCAATTTCTTCGATTACAATTGATTCGTATAGAATTTGCGATTATATTTGATGTAAGATAAATGACAAAGAGATAATAAATATAATATATTATTAATTATATACATAATATGATAATATTATTAATTATTTTTTACACACACACACACACACACACACACACACACACACATAAAATTAAAGTACTTGCCCATAATTATATAAAAGTTGCATATGATAGTTGTGTAAAATATATATAAAATTTATATTTAAAAAAAAGTATAATTTTTTTACTTTATTATATCTTTTATCAATGTTGAAGAATATTATATAAAACACTAATTTTTTATTATTTATTTTACTGTCAGGCATAATTTCTGAGTCATTTGTTCTTCCAAACGTGGATTATTACTAATTAATACAGAAATAAAATATTTAAAATATAAGTATGTACAAGAAACCCTTATATTAATCCAATTAGTTTTAAATAGAATGTTGTTGAGCAGAATTTTAATTTTTGAGAATTAATTGCAAAGTTATATAAAATTCAGTTGCAAAGTTATTAAAAAAATTCTATTTAATTAAATGTATACTCATATTAAAAGAAAGATTGATTATAGATTAGTCATAAAATCTATAACTATAAAAATCATAATTCTATTTAAATTATTCTAGCAATACTTGAATAGTTATAGTTCTCAAAAAAAAATAGCTATAGTATCTCAAAGAAATGTGTATAAAAATTGTTTCTTTACTTACCGTGACAGTTGTGGATGAGCACTGACGTGGATGAATACTTCGTGTATGCAATCGTCGTAAATATATTGAAGAACATAGCATCATGCTAGACTGATAATGAGTCACTTAAATAAATAACTAGATAAGATTACTTCGCCAATATCTATTTCTTAAAAATGTAAACATTACTTGATAAATCATTGAATAAGACAAATTCAATGAAATGCTATATTGTTTGCTACCTCTTTTGTTTTTCTCTTTCTTATCTACACGCATCTTTCATTTAAAGCAATATTTTATTAAATTCTATTTGTAAAAAACGTTTGCTGTATTAACATAGTTTTTATATATATTTTATTCTTTTAATATAAGAATAGTTTATTTTAAAATTATAAAATCTTTAATAGAAACACACACTGCTATTACTTGACAATGAGACTGATACACTTTGTTAACAGAACTTCTTCACTTCATCATTTTGATAATTAATTATTTCATGTTTTGCATCGTCAAATTCTATATCCTTTAATAATACAAAGAATCGTTTTATTGTAAGTAAACCAGACCATGTTTTTAATCATGTATCAAATTAATATTTGCAATAATATATTTACATTTTGTTTCCATTATTTTTAACAATGGTTGTAATTTATAGATAAATATATTCTGAGAAATAACTTGTTTTTCAGTACGTTATCTTAATAAGAAGATAATTTGTTTATGTACGGACACACATCGAGAAATAAAGAAGTCGATATTAGCGATAAATTCTTTCAAGTACATGTTCCGGGATATGAAATTAATCAACGATATAATCAATATCAAACATCGGGAAGAAGGAGAATGATTACACTGGTCAATAAAAAAAAACTTTTATTTAGTTGCCAAGGATGTTTGAACGAATTTAGGGTATTTTGAGGGTACTAAATCCAAAAATGACATTAGTTTTGCGAAATTCTCTAGTTTTTGAGATAATGGGTATCCCTCAAATTATGATTTTATCCTACTACGACCTGTAGCTGCTGACATATGCAGCAGGATTTGGTCTGGAGCCTCCAACGTAATTGTCCTGATGACCCACATAAAAGAAAATCATACAAACGTTTTTCTATGTATTAATTGTGATTATCTGAATTAGTTTACTTTGTTTTTATGTTATTGTACTAAATACAACGCCATTAGGTATTTCATGTGTTTACTTTTATGATTTGAGGCAGTTTCTATGTGATTTGTGGGTAGACTACGCTTGACCATTACAGTTTTTTTATTTTTTATGTTTTTCAATGAAGGATCCATTATCTCTAAAATTAGAGTCAATCTAGCAAAACCGATGCCATATTCGGAATCAGTGATACAAAGTTACCCTAAAATTTATCTAATATAATTGGTAATAATATCAGTGTTGACCAGTGTTATCAATGTATCTTAATTTTATAAAGTTTACAATGTTCAATATAAGAAATAAGAATGTTATTCTATAAAAAATATGTAATCTATGATATATATCACTGATAATAAGATATCACACAAATCAAGATAATAAAAAATTAAAAATGATTATATTGTAAAAAACAAGCAGTTAAGATATACTAACAATATCAAAGCTTCGATCATAACTTATGTCAAAATATAAATGACTAATCATTATAATAGCAAAATATACGAATTGTGAGGCAATATGAATGAAAAATATGTTAAAGTTAAACTAATTTCCAAATATTAAAATTGATTATTTTATTAAAACGCATGACTTAAGAGTAAACGCGGCTGTTAAGTGAATAAATTTACATATGAATTCTAAATATATCTATCGTAATATGAACAGTGCATTTATATTCTTTAGTATTTCTTTCATCATTTGATACATGCATAGAGAAAAACAAATAATGTAGACTTTCATATTTTTATGTCGAAAAACTTATCAAATAATCCTTAGTTTTTTCTCGTGTATCAGTATATCGATCTAATCGTAATCTTATCTAGTATTTTATGTAACTTGATACTAACGGTATATAAATGTACGATAATTATTCACGGACCTCAAAGCGCATTCACAGCTACCATGGTAAGTAAAGAAAGTTTTTTTATACAACTTCTTGAAAATTTTGTTTGACAAATTATTTTAACAAAACTGTCGCTCCTGATTTCAGTTATTTTATAAATAATTTTAAGTCAGTTTATTCTTTTTTAGTAAAAATTTAAGGAGATGCCAATTTTTCTATTAATTTGTTAACAATAAATTATATTTGTAGTTCTAATCTTCTATATACAGAATAGCGCATACTATTTAAAAGGCGACTTCGCACCGCTTCTATGTTTCCAGATGTACGAACACTAGCGATGCGAGATCGCTTTTTAAATGATATGACATTACGTTCGCTAACTTGTATAATCTATATTTGTAGTTGATTTTTTAGAATTAATATTTTCTTTTCAAGTAAAATCTACTGAGAACTAAACATTCAATGAAATGTGTAAGAAAAATCTTATACATATTTACTATACATACATATCTATTAAATATTATATGCATAAATATTTATTATATATATATATAAAGTTGAACATATATATGTTATACATACTTCTGTTTTTAAACTTCTACTTTAGCTTACATAAACTTCTAAATTATTATTCATATAAAAATTTAGGCAATTTGCATATAATTAGAAACAATTTAACTTATAAATAATTATTATCTCCTTTTCTCTTATTTTTCAATGTACTTGCAAATTTTACAAATAAATTATAATTGAAAAAAATAGATTTTTTTCTCAAAATAATGCTTTTCCCAATACACCTTTTTGAATTACATTTGCATATATTAAAATATGTTATAATACTTACACAATACTAATTTATTAAATACGGGGGTATAATATATTTGCAGAAATTCATATTAGCGCTATTTGCAAGCTTGGCCATCCTCGGCCTGGGCCAATCTCACCAGTTTCCAGATTTCGGCAAGGGTCCTCTTCATGAAGATCTTCAAGATATTCTCGATTTAATTCCTGCGGAAAATATTGTTAAAGTCGCTGCGGATTACTTGGAGAATGATCCTGAAGTAAAAGCTGTTGTTAAATATCTCCTAACAACGCCTTTACTCAGAAATCTAGTGATAGATTTCGAGGCTATTCCAGAAGTGATTCATCTTCTTAAATATCTGCAACATGAAGGCATCGAAAGCTACTATTTAATAAATCAGATTAATAGAGCCCTAAATATCACGGAACTGGTACCTGACCCAACACCTACCCCTACACCTACAACTACCCCTACACCTACACCTACACCTCCACCTACACCTACACCTACAACTACAACTAAACCTACACCTCAGCCTACACGTGAACCTACACCTGAACCTACACCTGAACCTAAACCTATCTTTCACACATATAATGCAATCAAGATGAGAACCGGTGGACTCGCAGGATTTTTCAAAGACATCAGGGTGCTCTTGAATTATGACGACTTTATTACTGTATACGTGGAGAAGTTGAGAAACTCCCCAGCCTTCGTCGACTTGATTAACGTACTCAAATCTGGTAACCTACAACAGATCGTTAACAAGCTTCACGAAAGTACGTCCTTCCAGGTCATTCTGAATGGCCTCAAGAACAAAAATGTAAATGTGAAAATCATAGGAGATATCTTGTATCTTGTTTTCGGTGTCACTATACCGAACCGCCCTAAATCGCTAGAGGAAGAACTTGTCGACTTCGTGAATCTTCTTCCAACGGAAAAGCTTGCTGACGTAATAATAAAATATGTAAACGAAGACAAAGAAGTACATAACGCTATTCTTTTCATGTTCACAACGGAATTCCATGACCTGCTACGCGCACTCGAAGCCCTTAAGGAACATCAGGCATTCGTAGTATACATACAAAAGAGTGGATTAAATATTATTCATCAAATCAAAGAATTCCACAAGATCATCGGTATGGAGGATTATGTGCCCCCTAAAATAGAAAGCTTTCTTAAATCTCAAATTAGTGCGCAAGAAGTCGGCGGTGGAATGAAAGCATTGCTCGCAGATATTTATTCTTTGCTACCTTTGGACAAGATCGATGCTCTTTATAAGGAAAAACTGCAGACTTCCAAAGTCTTTGCTAATTTCATCGCAAGGGTTACATCCCCAGAACTAAAAACAATCGCCCTAAAGCTGTATGTTCATAAGACCTTTATGGAATATATAACGAAATGCAATGAAAAGGGATTGGATTTAGTGGGACTCGCGATACTTGCTAATAGAATAATTGGCCTTAAATTCTAGAGTGAAAAGTCGGTATATGTAGCATTTTGAACATTCATCACGCGCAATTTATGCAAGCAAGTTATACATTGATGTAATAATATGAGATAATAGTCCTCGGATTCAATTATATATTGTTTCTGCCTAATTAATAATAAATTTATTGCCTTATAATAAAGTGCTTATTTTATTTGTTTTTCCTTGTTTTCGCTCCTAATATATATAATAATTTAACTAAATCATCAAGTAAATCGACTAAATATAAAAAAGGGACATACATTTATATTCTGCTGACTTATCAATTTTGTTTTTATAATTATAATTAATATTTATAATGCATATATTATATTATATAAGCTGTACGTATTAGTTTTCAGTATAATAAATAGATATATGTACATCTCAACTTATAAATATTAAGGATTTAATAATAGTTATTACATTATTTAACTTCATGTGTATATAGTTTATTTATATATATTTAGTTTATTTAAATGATATTTTAATATATAATTTGCATTTAAAAATATATCTACATATTTTTGTATATTTATATATATATTTGAAAACAACGTGATCATATCAATATGTTCAAAATTATAAACAAATGTATATACATATATGTACGAATAATGTTTAACTTCAGTTAAAAAAAAATAGACAAGTATTTAACAATCTGTATCCTCGACTTATTGTTAGCTGTCATGTGTGTTTTAGTGTAACCAAATTAAAATGTATGTGAAAAATATATAATATTATTCAGCTTTTAGCAATTAGCGATATATAATAGCATTTAAAATTAATAAACAGTTTAAGTGTGTATTTATAGAAAGTAAAATATCTGTAAGAAGTATTATAAAAATACTAACCTCTTTATAATTATCTTTAATGGCAAAAGTTTTATTAGTGAGCATAAATACATGAGACAATATGCGCAAATCTTCTTGTTTAATAATGTAATTTAAAACAATTTACGACAACATTATGATTTTTTATTCACATAATTTGTAAGTATATATCTCAAATATCAAATTCCATTATATTAATATCATTAAGATATTTATTTAACCAAATCAGGTACATAATTTGCAGTAAAGTTATGTTTTCATTGTTTCTCGTTATATGCTATATAGATTTTTCTAGGTGATTCTAACAATAAACGAGTCATTCATAATGATAAGTATAATAACCGCTATAAAATCATTTTTTTTGGTATCGTGGCCCATCGCCTTAGTTCTCTAATTAGAGAAAGCTTTGAAGAATATCCTAGAACTTATTTTGATCGAGATGCGCGATGAATCATTAATAATTATCTGAAATACAATCAGCAAATCAACGATAGAATGAGCTTTATCGAAAACCAGAAAAAGTTTATCACAAAGAGAATAAGCGCGGCTGTTAAGTGAATAAATTTACATATGAATTCTAAATATATCTATCGTAATATGAACAGTGCATTCACATTCTTTAGTAATTTTTTCATCATTTGATACATGCATAGAGAAAAACAAATAATATAGACTTTCATATGTTTATGTCGAAAAACTTATTAAATAATCCTTAGTTTTTTCTCGTGTATCAGTATATCGATCTAATCGTAATCTTATCTAGTATTTTATGTAACTTGATACTAACGGTATATAAATGTACGATAATTATTCACGGACCTCAAAGCGCATTCACAGCTACCATGATAAGTAAAGAAGGTTTTTTTATACACCTTCTTGAAAATTTTGTTTGACAAATTATTTTAACAAAACTGTCGCTCCTGATTTCAGTTATTTTATAAATAATTTAGAGTCAGTTTATTCTTTCTTAGTAAAAATTTAACGAGATGCCAATTTTTCTATTAATTTGTTAGCAATAAATAATATTTGTAGTTCTAATCTTCTATATACAGGATAGCGCATACTATTTAAAAAGCAACTTCGCACCACTTCTATGTTACCAGATGTACGAACACTAGCGGTGCGAGATCGCTTTTTAAATGATATGACATTACGTTCGCCAACCTATATTTGTAGTTGATCTTTTAAAATTAATATTTTCTTTTCAAGTAAAATCTACTGAGAACTAAGCACTCAATGATATGTGTAAGAAAAATCTTATACATATATGCTATACATACATATCTATTAATTATTATATGCTTACATATCTATTATATATATAAGGTCAGTGCAGGTAATTACGCCACCTTAAGCTTTTGGATTTTTTGGACACTTTGCTGAGTATCGAATGAAAAAATTAAGTGTACCATAATTAGAAGTGATCTTTTGGCTGCCTCAAAAAAAATATTTCAACGCTTAATCTCCTCTCTTTCTTTTTCCACCAATCGTTTCAAAAAAGTGCGTCAAAGTGGCGTATTTACCGACACATGCAGGTAATTACGCCACCTAATAAAAAATTCATATAAAGTGATTTTTAGGCGTGGAATCATGTGAGAAACCAACTCAGGGCTTTGCAACAAACATTTTGTGAATTTTACTCGCAATTCCAATGCATAAAAAAAGGAACAGCGAGACAAACGTGTTTTGATTATAAATTTAATTTTTTTAAAAATAAGCAAAATTAATTTTTATTTTTTATCAAGTATAAGTTTTATTTCTTACATTGAAAAAACTGCCACAATCAAAACGGATCTAAATACAAATATAGGCAAATTCGTTAGTAATTATAATGAGTTCTTAAAGTGGCGTAGTTACCAACAGCCTGAAATTTCGTAAATAAATTACTTTTTTTGTACTTAAATAAAATGGAATGACAAAAATAACTATACTTTCGGAAAAGGCGTTGAATTTACTACAAAAATAATGCTAGTAAATATTTGAAATGTAATAATTACTGCCGGCAAATTAGCGGCGAGTGTAGCGCCAAGTTTATAATGGCTTTTTTGATAACTACTTTTGTTCTAATTGTTACTACAAATCACTAAATGTTTAAAACGGCAAAATGTTTGTTGATATCAACTTAGTATATTATATGCCTTCACATTTAGCATTCGTCATTTAAAGCCATTTGTACGTATTAATGAAAAATTAGATAGGTGGCGTAATTACCTGCACTGACCTTATATAAAGTTGAACATATATATGTTATGCATACTTCTGTTTTAAGGCTTCTACTTTAGTTTACAAAAACTTCTAAATTATTATTCATATAAAAATTTAGGCTATTTGCATATAATTATAAACAATTTAAATTATAAATAATTATTATCTCTTTTTCTCTTATTTTTCAATGTACTTGCAAAGTTTACAAATTAATTATAATTGAAAAAAATAGATTTTTTCTCAAAATAATGTTTTTCTTAATACACATTTTTAAATTACATTTGCATATATTAAAATATGTTTTAATACTTACACAATACTAATTTATTAAATACGGGGGTATAATATATTTGCAGATGAAATTCATATTAGCGCTATTTACAAGTTTGGCCATCATCGGTCTGGGCCACTCTCACCAGTTTCCAGATTTCGGCAAGGGTCCTCTTCATGAAAATCTTCAAGATATTCTCGATTTAATTCCTACGAAAAATATTGTTAAAGTCGCTGCGGATTATTTGGAGAATGATCCTGAAGTAAAAGCTGTTGTTAAATATCTAACAACCACGCCTTTACTCAGAAATCTAGTGATAGATTTCGAGGCTATTCCCGAAGTGATCGAACTTCTTGAATATCTGCTTTATGACGGCATCGAAAGCTACTATTTAATAAATCATATTAATAGAGCCCTAAATATCACGAAACTGGAACCTAAGCCAATACCTACCCCTCCACCTACACCTACACCTACACCTACAACTGAACCCACACCTCAACCTACACGTGAACCGACACCTGAACCTACATCTGAACCTAAACCTATCTTTCACACGTATAATGTAATCAAGATGAGAACCGGTGAACTCGCAGGACTTTTCAAAGACACCAGGGTGCTCTTGAATTATGACGACTTTATTACTGTGTACGTGGAAAAGTTGAGAAACGCCCCATTTTTCATCGACTTGATTGAAAAACTCAAATCTGGTACCCTCCAACAGATTGTTAACAAGCTTCACGAAAGTAAGTCCTTCCAGATCATTCTGAATGGCCTCAAGAACAGGAATGTAAATGTGAAAATCATAGGAGATATCTTGTATCTTGTTTTCGGTGTCACTATACCGAACCGCCCTAAATCGCTAGAGGAAGAACTTGTCGACTTCGTGAATCTTCTTCCAATGAAAAAGCTTGTTGACGTAATGGTAAAATATGTAAACGAAGACAAAGAAGTACATAACGCTGTCCTCTTCGTGTTGACAACCAAATTCCATGACCTGCTACGCGCTGTCGAAGCTCTTAAGGAACATCAGGCATTGGTAGTATACATACAAAAGAGTGGATTTAATATTATTCAACATATCCAAACATTCCACAAAATTATCGGTATGGAGGATTTTGTGCCCCCTAAAATAGAAAGCTTTCTCAAATCTCAAATTAGTGCGCAAGAAGTCGGCGGTGGAATGAAAGCATTGCTCGCAGATATTTATTCTTTGCTACCTTTGGACAAGATCGATGCTCTTTATAAGGAAAAACTGCAGACTTCCAAAGTCTTTGCTGATTTCGTCGCAAGGGTTACATCCCCAGAATTAAGAAAAATCGCCCACAATCTGAATGATCATGAGACTTTAAGGAATTTATCACGAAAACCAATGAAAAGGGATTGGATTTAGTGGAGTTCGCGATACTTGCTAATAGAATAATTGGCCTTAAATTTTAGAGTGAAAAAATATTTATATCATTTTTAACATTTATCATCCGCAATTTATGCAAGCAAGTTATACATTGATGTAATAATATGAGATAATAGTCCTCGGATTCAATTATATATTGTTTCTGTGTAATTAATAATAAATTTATTGCCTTATAATAAAGTGCTTATTTTATTTGTTTTTCCTTGTTTTCGCTCCTAATATATATAATAATTTAACTAAATCATCAAGTAAATCGACTAAATATAAAAAAAGGACAAACATTTATATTCTGCCGACTTATCAATTTTGTTTTTATAATTATAATTAATATTTATAATGCATATATTATATTATATAAGCTGTACGTATTAGTTTTCAGCATAATAAATAGATATCAACTTATAAATATTAAGGATTTAATAATAATTATTACATTATTTAACTTCAGGTGTATATAGTTTATTTATATATATTTAATTTATTTAAATGATATATTAATATATAATTTGCACTTAAAAATATATCTACATATTTTTGTATATTTATATATATATATTTGAAAACAACGTGATCATATCAATATGTTCAGAATTATAAACAAATGTATATATATATGTACGAATAATGTTCAACTTCAGTTTCTAAAAAAAATAGACAAGTATTTAATAATATGTATCCTTGACTTGGTTGTCATGTGTGTTTTAATGTAACCAAATTTAAATGTATGTGATAATTATATAACATTATTCAGCTTTTAGCAACTAGCGATATACCTATGTAAAATAGCATTTGAAAGTAATAAACAGTTTAAGTGTGTATTTATAGAAAGCAAAATATTTGTAAGAAGTATTATGAAGATACTAACCTCTTTATAATTATTTTCAATGGCAAAAGTTTTTTCAGTGAGCCTAAATACATGAAACAATCTGCGCAAATTTCATTGCTTAATAATGTAATTTAAAACAATTTACGACAACATTAGGATTTTTTATTCACATAATTTGTAGGTATATATCTCAAATATCAAATTCCATTATATTAATATCATTAAGATATTTATATAACCAAATCAGGTACATAATATGCAGTAAAGTAACGTTTTTATTGTTTCTCGTTATATGCTATATAGATTTTTCTAGGTAATTCTAACAATAAACGAGTCATTCATAATGATAAGTATAATAACCGCTATAATCATTCTTTTTGGTATCGTGGCCCATCGCCTTAGTTCTCTAATTAGAGAAAGTTTTGAAGAATATTTTAGAACTTATTTTGATCGAGATGCGCGATGAATCATTAATAATTATCTGAAATACAATCAGCAAATCAACGATAGAATGAGCTTTATCGTTAACAAGAAAAAGTTTATCACAGAGAGAATAAGCGCGGCTGTTAAGTGAATTACATATGAATTGTAAATATATCTATCGTAATATGAACAGTGCATTCACATTCTTTAGTATTTTTTTCATCATTTGATACATGCATAGAGAAAAACAAATAATGTAGACTTTCATATGTTTATATCGAAAAACTTATTAAATAATCCTTAGTTTTTTCTCGTGTATCAGTATATCGATATAATCGCAATCTTATCTAGTCTTTTATGTAACTTGATACTAACGGTATATAAATGCACGATAATTATTGACGGATCTCAAAGCGCATTCACAGCTACCATGGTAAGTAAAGAAAGTTTTTTTATACGCCCTCTTGAAAATTTTGTTTGACAAATTATTTTAACAAAACTGTCGCTCCTGATTCCAGTCATTTTATAAATAATTTAGAGTCAGTTTATTTTTTCTCAGTAAAAATTTAACGAGATTCCAATTTTTCTATTAATTTGTTAACAATGAATAATATTTGTAGTTCTAATCTTCTATATACAGGACAGCGCATACTATTTAAAAAGCGACTTCGCAACGCTTCTATATATTTCCAGGTGTGTACGAACACTAGCGGTGCGAGATCGCTTTTTAAATGATATGACATTACGTTCACCAATTTGTATAATCTATATTTGTAGTTGATCTTTTAAAATTAATATTTTCTTTTCAAGTAAAATCTACTGAGAACTAAACACTCAATGAAATGTGTAAGAAAAATCTTATATATATATGCTATACATACATATCTATTAAATATTATATGCATACATATATATTATATATATATATATATATATATAGTTGAACATATATATGTTATACTTCTGTTTTGAAACTTCTACTTTAGTTTACAAAAACTTCTAAATTATTATTCATATAAAAATTTAGGCAATTTGCATATAATTAGAAACAATTTAACTTATAAATAATTATTATCTCCTTTTCTCTTATTTTTCAATGTACTTGCAAATTTTACAAATAAATTATAATTGAAAAAAATAGATCTTTTTCTCAAAATAATGCTTTTCTTAATACACCATTTTAAATTACATTTGCATATATTAAAATATGTTGTAATACTTACACAATACTAATTTATTAAATACGGGGGTATAATATATTTGCAGATGAAATTCATACTAGCGCTATTTGCAAGCTTGGCCATCCTCGGCCTGGGCCAATCTCACCAGTTTCCAGATTTCGGCAAGGGTCCTCTTCATGAAGATCTTCAAGATATTCTCGATTTAATTCCTACGAAAAATATTGTTAAAGTCGCTGCGGATTACTTGGAGAATGATCCTGAAGTAAAGGCTGTTGTTAAATATCTCCTAACCACGCCTTTACTCAGAAATCTAGTGATAGATTACGAGGCTATTCCCGAAGTGATCAATCTTCTTGAATATCTGCAACATGAAGGCATCGAAAGCTACTATTTAATAAATCAGATTAATAGAGCCCTAAATATCACGGAACTGGTACCTAAGCCAACACCTACCCCTACACCTACACCTACACCTACACCTACACCTACAACTGCAACTAAATCTACACCTCAGCCTACACGTGAACCTACACCTGAACCTACACCTGAACCTAAACCTATCTTTCACACATATAATGCAATCAAGATGAGAACCGGTGGACTCGCAGGACTTTTCAAAGACATCAGGGTGCTCTTGAATTATGACGACTTTATTACTGTGTACGTGGAGAAGTTGAGAAACTCCTCAGCCTTCGTCAACTTGATTAACGAACTCAAATCTGGTAACCTCCAACAGATCGTTAACAAGCTTCACGAAAGTACGTCTTTCCAGATCATTCTGAATGGCCTCAAGAACAGGAATGTAAATGTGAAAATCATAGGAGATATCTTGTATCTTGTTTTCGGTGTCACTATACCGAACCACCCTAAATCGCTAGAGGAAGAATTTGTCGACTTCGTGAATCTTCTTCCAATGGAAAAGATTGTTGACGTAATAATAAAATATGTAAACGAAGACAAAGAAGTACATAACGCTATTCTTTTCATGTTCACAACGGAATTCCATGACCTGCTACGCGCACTCGAAGCTCTTAAGGAACATCAGGCATTGGTAGTATACATACAAAAGAGTGGATTAAATATTATTCAACAAATCCAAGCATTCCACGAAATTATCGGTATGGAGGATTATGTGCCCCCTAAAATAGAAAGCTTTCTCAAATCTCAAATTAGTGCGCAAGAAGTCGGCGGTGGAGTGAAAGCATTGTTCGCAGATATTTATTCTTTGCTACCTTTGGACAAGATCGATGCTCTTTATAAGGAAAAACTGCAGACTTCCAAAGTCTTTGCTGATTACATCGCAAGGGTTACATCCCCAGAATTAAGAGAAATCGCTCGCAATCTGAATGATCATGAGACCTATAAAAGATTTATCACGAAATCCAATGAAAAAGGATTGGATTTTGTGGGGTACGCGATACTTGTTAATAGAATAATTGGCCTTAAATTCTAGAGTGAAAAATCGGTATTTGTATCATTTTTAACATTTATCACTCGCAATTTATGCAAGCAAGTTATACATTGATGTAATAATATGAGATAATAGTCCTCGGATTCAATTATATATTGTTTCTGTGTAATTAATAATAAATTTATTGTCTTATAATAAAGTGCTTATTTTATTCGTATTTCCTTGTTTTCGCTCCTAATATAAATAATAATTTAACTAACTCATCAAGTAAATCAATTAAATATAAAAAAGGACAAACATTTATATTCTGCTAATTTATCAATTTTGTTTTTTAATTACAATTAATATTTATAATGCATATATTATATTACTTAACCTGTATGTATTAGTTTTCAGTATAATAAATAGATATACATATCAACTTATAAATATTAAGGATTTAATAATAATTATTACATTATTTAACTTTATGTTTATATAATTTATTTATATATATTTAATTTATTTAAATGATATATTAATCCATAATTTGCATTTAAAATTATATCTACCTCTTTGTGTGTATCTATATATATATTTGAAAGCAACGTGATCATATCAATATGTTCAGAATTATAAACAAATGTATATATATGTACGAATAATGTTTAACTTCAGTTTAAAAAAAAAATAGACAAGTATTTAACAATCTGCATCTTAGACTTATTGTTAGCTGTCATGTGTGTTTTAGTGTAACCAAATTAAAATGTATGTGAAAATTATATAACATTATTCAGCTTTTAGCAACTAGAGATATACCTATGTATAATAGCATTTAAAATTAATAAACAGTTTAAGTGTGTATTTATAGAAAGCAAAATATTTGTAAGAAGTATTATGAAGATCCTAACCTCTTTATAATTATTTTCAATGGCAAAAGTTTTATCAGTGAGCATAAATACATGAGACAATCTGCGCATATCTCATTGTTTAATAATGTAATTTAAAACAATTTACGACAACATTATGATTTTTTATTCACATAATTTGTAAGTATATATCTCAAATATCAAATTCCATTATTTTAATATCATTAAGATATTTATATAACCAAATCAGGTACATAATATGCAGTAAAGTTATGTTTTCATTGTTTCTCGTTATATGCTATATAGATTTTTCTAGGTAATTCTAACAATAAACGAGTCATTCATAATGATAAGTATAATAACCGCTATAATCATTCTTTTTGGTATCGTGGCCCATCGCCTTAGTTCTCCAATTAGAGAAAGTTTTGAAGAATATTTTAGAACTTATTTTGATCGAGATGCGCGATGAATCATTAATAATTATCTGAAATACAATCAGCAAATCAACGATAGAATGAGCTTTATCGATAACCAGAAGAAGCTTATCACAGAGAGAACTTCAACGAACACTTCAACTAATCTTGGAATGTCTTGGTTGTGCAAAAATGTCATCTATAATAAAAAACAATAATTAGAAATGGAAAGATTTAAGATATTTATAAAAGATAATATTTTATATAGATTACATTTACAAGTATCGCTATAAATAGTCTTATGTGATGATTCAAATTATTTTAAATGCTATGTCGGAGAACGTACTTGGTAAACTTCTGCATGAGAAATATTTTGGCAACTCTTGTAGATTTCTGCAGGTATTGTAGAGTTTAAAGATTTCGTAGATCTTTGTAAAACTATTGATAATGATTATGTAATGATGTATTTTCTGGGAGAGACAAGAAGACATCGAAATCACATCAAAGACATCGAATTATTTGCTCTGCAAACTCTTGAAAAAATAACAATATTTATATAATGTGGAAACAATTTTGATAATTTATAATAATTATAAAAACTATGTGTTAAATAGCAGCATTTTTGAGAATTATATATTGTTTTGTCTTAAACAAAAATATGTGTTAACACTTTTGAGAAAGGTAAACAATTGATTTCGCCTAACATTTTATGCTTTATCTTATATTTATAAGAATGCGCGATCCAGTAGGATTAATTTTAAAATTTAAAGTGCAAAAACTCCCATATATGCAGAATTCATTACTTTCCTCTTCTGCACATTCAGAATCACTTAAACGATTCGTGTCATTTCCCTAATACGAACGAATAATTCATCGCTGGGTTCAATGAAAAAGTGCGATATCTATTCTGAAGAAGTTGAGAATCATAATTTTACTATAATCGCGATATTTTAATTAAAAAAAATCCAATACTTAAACAGACGCATACCTTTGTTCAAATACATAATCTTCTGATTGAAATCTTACAAGTACATAAGATCTTATAAACTATATAAACTATGCAAATTGTATACTTATAATATGTTTAATTATTTGTGATTATTTGCAAAATTTTAGTAAATTGTATAATGTATATATAGAGTTATATAATGTATCTATATATTTATTATACATATACAACAACTCAATTATACATAACGATAATAATAAACTTTGTCTCCAACATTGCTACAATCATTTAAACAGGTAATATGTGTATGTATCGCGAAGATGGCAAATATGTGTTACGCATTCTTCTAACAGTAAGATTATTTGGGCAATTCGAAAGAAGACGGGCAAGCATTTTAACGCGAGGCCTTTAGCAAGCATCGAGTTTATGGACGGTAGAAATTAATATCTCGCAGGATGTCAGGAACTGCATGAACGCGACGAGACTGCCGGGCTGGTGTGAGTTTCATGCTGAAGTCACGATAGCGGTAGCCAGAGTAGACCAGCGACAAAGAGAAGGCGCTGCTCGAGGTATAGGATTCAGAAGGGTGCGAGGGCAAACGGCTCGCGGTGTCTGCAGCAAACAATTCCAATTAACTTGCTGGAATTGGAATAGGACTCGTACTCGCGTTCGCCCGGCCGACTCTCGGCTCGTGGATGCCACGACGTCGAGGACGACATGAGCATTCCTTCGTCCATCCGTCGCGCTTCCTCATTTTTCCTCGTCAAATTTCGCCGTTACGCTATTTGCGTCCGCAAATTGGTTGTCCGGCGAAACCGAAAAACTGTGCAGCGACGAGAGTTGACCGAGAAATTGTGCTATTTTCTTGCGCACTGTTCGATATACTTTCAAATGTCGTTTACGCAACAGTCATACTTAATTAAAGTTATTACAAGGATGTTTAAAAAACTTTACACATTTTGGAGAAACTTTTTAAACGTTTCAAATGTTTTAAAAATCTTTGATATTTGAGTGTTTGACTTTTGGGCTCGATTTTGACTAATACAGATATCTAAATCAATGTCGGGCTTTATTCGCAGCATTTCTAGCAGAAGTAAGTGGAGTAGATCAATGCTTGATCTATAATGTAAACTTTATGCAGTTGTTAATTCTAATCCATTAAACTTTAATTGCATTTTTTATGTACAGAGAGAAAGTATTACTATACGTTCTGTATTAATTTTCTAAAAATTATCGCGCAAATGTGTCGAATATATTGATCTCGAATGTCCTATGAGTTAAAACAAGAAAAAGTTTAAAAATTTTCGAGAATCTTAAATATTAATAGATCAGAAGCGCGCACCATGATACCTAAGAAGCAAACTTTTGAGATCGAGTTCCGAGCAAATGACAGTCTGTGCAGTTTTCTATGGATGCGTATCAAGCGGATGGCAGCAGTGATACCATTATCCGTTGTATAATACTCATCATTGCCGTCATCGGTTGAGGCAACCATAAAGCACAGCGAGCGAAGCCGCGCCGTTGCCGCCCTTAGACAATGCCGCGCTTCTGAGCTGCTCAGATATTGAAGATGCCCGAAAGCTGTGTGTACCGATCCTGATATGTACACAACGTCTAGCCCGCTTCTCAACATTATTAAATCCTACCATGCTCGTGGACCAACCGTGCGGGACAATGGCGTTCTTTAAGCGTCACGATAACGTGTCGCGAATTGATAATCGGTTTGTTGGATGAAATTGTCTCGTCCCACGTACGTTCGCCAATTCCTTTTATCGTTTTAAATTTTTTAAGTTTTGCATATATTAAGCTTCCATCTGCTAATACAATGTATTTTTTATCTGCCTTCTTGTATTTATTTTTACAAATTTTTCTCGCAGTAGTATAAGAAATTGTCTTCTTTTAGACTTGCTGTGGTATTTAAACATTTTGTAGCAAGCAAACAGATAGATGTAATAAGCAGATATAAGTTATAGAAGCACCATACTATAGAAGAGAACTACATCTATCATATATGATTCATTACAAGATAATTGTCATTCGTAAAGATATTTTTAGAAGCCTATATATTAAAGGCATACATATACTTTATTCGTTTGTTTATCTCTTCGGAGTGGAATTTTTATTATTTTATTACTTTATCATCTCATCACAGTAGTATAAGTAATTATCTTTTCTCTCTCCGTCAGATCCGTACCTGATCCCTGATTCTCGTTCTACGAGAGAACATTACCTACCGTATGACTGCGGCAAATCGACGAGTTTATAGGCCAACGACGGCCGCTTACGGTGGCGTAATTGCCCATCCGATGATCGCGCGGGCGTCATATAATCACCAGCTCGTAAGCCTCGAACAGCTTAATCCATGAGGAGTCGCGTCATTACCCGCGTCGTCAGCGTGGCGTCGCCGACGAGCGTCGCAGTAGTCGTCGTTGTCGTTGCCACCGCCGTTGTCGACGCTGCTGAAACTCCAGTCAAGAGAAGACATTTAAAGGTAAGTATAGTCGGGCAGATCTTTGCCTAGTGGGCTTAAAAGTCAAGTGCCAAGAGCGCAATTTATCTCATCCATTTGCCAGATGAGAAGGGAAAGGGAAAGGGAAAGGGAAAGGGAAGGGGTGAATCGCCGAGAAGAGAACGGTCGCTACATGAAATGAAGGATGTTGGGGGAAAGAGGCTCGATCTCTCACCTCTACTTTTACCTCGGTTCGTTATGCCGACACTACGACCACTTTATTGAATGACTCATTTTACTTCCTGGCAAAGTATCATTTTTCTCGTTCAAAATTCTTTTTATTTCACAGACCTTCATATTCTATCTGTCTCTTCGTGATCCAATGGCGAGACCAGTCTCTTGCTAATCTCATTACTCTTAAGCTTTTCTCAAACAAATACAAATATATAAATTGTCGTTCGAAGAGTGCCGTATGCGAACATTTAATAAATAGTCTAATAAAGAAGAAAGAACATTTACAACTGTTTAAAAATATAAAACAATACGAGAGAAATTATAAAAATGTATATAATAGAGAGAGAGAAAAAAACTACGCATAATATACACGTATAATATATAAATAATAATTGGTTCTTTTTTAAAATATAAATAACAAGCGTAGAAAATACATTATAACACATTAATTAAATGTATAATTATGTAGTGTATAAGATAGTGTTGTGTAAGATATTTTATATCCTTTAAGGACGCGAAAAAAGCTGACAATAAACAAAATACAAAAAGAAAATTATTATTCCACTTCTGCCGGTATTTAATTAAAATGTACTAAATATAGGCGCGACTGTGTAAAATTTTTGAAGACAAGAAATGCTAATTATTGTATCATCGATTGTACGGCAAAGATGTGATCTATTATCCGCCTTTATACAGCGCGAATGCACCCAATATTGGAAATTCTATACCACACGTGCATGTGGTCGTAGTCGTTTACACGTACGCGCACCATCTCGATACAGATATGTTTATTACCGGGAACGACATAGACACTCCCGCTCGGGCTATGACTTATCGGACGCGACTTGTTGCGCGTACACGTTGAACCGCGTAACAATTGTTTCCGGCCTTTCCTAGATTACGACGCTACATTGTAGCGATTAATAACGCGATCAATGATAAAGTATCGTTGCGAATCCGCGTCACGAAATCGCAATTAAAGAATCGTAAAAGTCCGATAACGGACGATTAATTTTTTACAGCAGCATCCTTTGCTGCGAGGGTGCATCTGAGAAATAAGACGAGAAATAAGACGACTGCGAAACTCGTTAAACTCGAAAGATGCGCGCTCAAACAGCAGAAAGCGCTTCTTCAAAGTTCTGAAAAAGCACTGCAACCTCCTTCGTAAAGTCAGCAATTACGCGACGGCTGATGAGAACAAAGCTTAAAGCTTTAGATGAATATCTTTCTCTCTCTCTCTCCTTCTTTATTATACGTCTATTTTTTATAAAATCTGAATTATACATTTTTTGTGCATTTTTTATAGTGTGATCAACGCGTCAGTCTGCTAAATATTGGCATTATAGTTTAAGGCTACAGAAACTTTAAATTTATAACAAACATTTAATTCTAATTTTTCCTAGATGTCTCCCCTAGATGCAAAAATCTTCGAAATAAGATTGTAAGTTATTAATATAATAAATATATCGTACAACAATTAGAACAGAACAAAAATTTATTTACAAATCACTATCTAATATAATCACTATCACACAAACTACTTGTTAAGTTAGAAACTATTAAAAAATTTAATTTTTTAAATTCTTTGATTACACGTATACGGATAAATCCGATACTAAGAAGTTATCCCATAATTCTGAAAAACAAGTAACTTAAGGGACTAAACGTGACAGAGAGTCTATCGTGGAGCAGACTTAACCGTCCAACACGTGTATCGACTGACGAGTGCAGGGTCATATGAGGGAAGGGACAAGAAAGAGCAGAAATGACGATAAAAGAGAGAAGGAGATGAGATACCGACGACGAGCGTCGTAGAAAGTACGAATGCTGTTAGAATGCGAGAAGTACGTTCGCAATCAGCAGAGTTGCTGTCTGTGCTGGTCCGGTCGAATTCGCAGGCATATCACGTCGTTACATAACAAGATTATATCATTAACCGACGAGATGCAGACAACGACTATAGTCAATAACGATATGAAGTTGAACTCTATTTTCATTGATTAATGAGCGTCGCATACGCCAAACTGATAAAATATAGAATATACACATAACGCTTGTTAATAAATTAAATTATCAATTAAAATGCTTGTCTTGCAAAAATGTAATAAACAATATTACAGAGAATATAAAAGCAATCTCTCTTGAATAGCTATAATGCTATAAATATTAGCACTATCACACAACATATAATTATTATAAGTTGATTTAGATGCAAAATAAAAAGATTTCTTTTTGCGTTTACTTTACTTTAAGAGAGCTTAATTTTTTAAATATATTTTAAATATATTAAATATATTAATTATATTGGATAAAATTGACAAACAACTTAAGAGCAGTTTAATATTATACAACTTGTGCAAAGATAAATCTTTCGTAATTTTTAATCTTTCGTAAAACTCTAAGAAAACGTTCATCTTTTCTTACCTTTTTTAGCAAAAATACAATCTACCGTTTTCATTATAAGTGAAATAAAAAAAAAGATAATTTAGATTTAAACAGCATAAAAAAATAAAATAAATTGCGCTAAGTTAATATAACATTTCAGATTAAGAAAATTCACTCTCAATATATGTTTTAAACGTATTTTAATTAAAATATAAAAAAATTCTCAATATTTTTAAAATATGCATCCATGATATAATACGTGCTAATTTCGACATCATAATGTATTCCTTAACTTAATTGAATTTTTGTGTATGTGTTGTATAATATTTTGAAGACTATAAGAGAGAAAGTCAAGCATTTTTAATATTTCAATGGCTCTCTTCGATCGCGGCAAATGGTGAGTCTAATAAACCATTCGATCATATCTACGAGTGACCCATCCGACGATTCCGACTGAATAAATAAATTTCATGCATGCTTGCTGGAACAAGCACTGGAATGCGACAATAAAAGTAGTCTGCGGAATATCATGACATTGTCCACAAATTCTTTATTCTAGTTTCTAATTTATTCACTTCATTAATTAATTCACAAGTTTCTAATTTATATTTTATATATATAAAGTATATGTGTATGTATTACTATATACATTTTATAATATTTTATATTTAATTTTTGTAGATTGTCCATCTCAAAAGTTTTTTTTCTAAATATTTATATTTGTGTTTTTAACATATTTTGATAGAAAAAATTTTCTTTTACTTAAATTTTCACCCGAATAGTTCTTATGTCAAATGCGCACAGAGAGATCATAGATGGATCGTAATGGAATAGCTGCAATGGATCATAATAAAATAGATAGAAGGAGAAGAATCTCAAGGAGATAACATCGCGATAAAAAGCCGATAAAATACGGTAAAAAAAAAAGATTATTCCATGTCTCCGTTGCGACGCGAAGCTATCGATAAGGATGACTGGGTGGTAGATGGAGGCCTTTGAGTATTGTGTACAGAATTTCCATGGGGGGAGAGAGATGAGGCAAATTCATGGGGTAATTCCGTGTTCGATACATCGTGCGCGCTTAAGGCTGCGATGTTACCGGCGTCACATAAGCGTAATACCGGATAAGCCGCAATAATGCAGACCCGCTGTGCGTGCATGCGAAAGCGGAATGGATCCTGCTGCTCGGAGAGCTTCAAGAGCCAAACGTCCGTGGTGTAATCATTGTACTGAAACATAGCAAGAATGATGTAACGCTCCGGCGATAATCCGGCGAATCGAAAAGTTTTTAGAATTTTAAAAGTTCTCTATGATGTGAGAGGACAAATAAAGTCAAACAAAAACGGATTATATGTAAAGGTAAAAAGATCGAAAAATTTCGCTATTATAGATGTAACTTCTTTATATAATGAGAGTTTTCAGTATCGCACTTTTCTCTTCCAAATGCAAATGCAAAAGAATTAAAAATCATGATTGCATTTAGGAAAAATAAAAGATGTGGATTTAATCTATGTTTTGCGAGAACAATGAATAACGAACGAGAGATTAACTTAACTTTGCATTATACTAATTTCACTTAAGACTCTACTCCTTCGTTGTTGTCGGATTTTTATATTCGCGCTTTTTCCTTTATTGCAGACGAAATAATACGTGGCAATCGGGACATTTCTCTCTAAGAAAAGGTGTATCGCTCGAAATTAAATCACATAAAAAGAATCGTGGATTTTTCCTGAGCCCCTGCCGACGTAAAAACAGCGAGAACAATGAAAGAGCAGGATCCAACTCCGAGGTAATTAGTGTGAGAAGCATTAAGAAGACACGGGGCAATTTTGGTCGGCCATTTTTCACGGTAATCTGCGGCATTCGCGTGGCGTCGGTTCGTTCGAATTGGCGTCTTCATTTTGCCACAGTGCAACTGTGAAAACGGAGACAGATGGGAGTGAAGGGTTAGAAACCGCCGCGATAGGGTGAGCGGCTAGGAAAGAAGCAGCAATAAAACGAGGGTCTTTATGAAGACGAACGAATTTAAGAAACCCGACGATAGATTCAGGCTTATGGATTGTAAAAAGTTTGGTCGCAGAGATCTTGTCTGAGTAAGAAAAATGCTGTCTAGTATTTTCTTCTTCTCTCAATTCGCGATATTAAATTGTTTCTTACATAACAATATAAATTTAAGACTTATTATTATGAGTTTACTACGAGTAATCATTTTATTACTATTTTTTTAAGTACAAATTTTATTCTATTCTAAGCTCTACAATGAATAGATATTGATATACCTAGAGATATTAATTTAATTTAATATATGTATATTAATTTAATAATATTAATTTAATATATATAATTCACAATTGCTGTGAAATAAAAAATTATTATTTTACTTTTATTAATCTATCCTAGTAATATTAAAACTATTATTCTACAAGACTGAAGTAATCATACCGATATGCGATGCCTCATTAAATCCTGCAAACATACGAATTGTTCCGAACTCGCGCCGAAATCGTATAACGCGATTATTCAGTTTCATTCCTTCCTCCGTTTTCCTATCGAGCAGATTCATTGAAGAAGACAACGTGACTATAGACATAGAAGAAGAAGGGGCGCATCTGCGATTCACTTAAGGAGTTAACTTTATTTGAGTTGGAAAGGCGACTGAATACCGTTTTGCTCAATTATCTCCCAGGTTTTCTCAGGTTCGAAATTCGTTCATTCTATTTTATACAATAATCGTTTTCTTAATTAACGTAAGGATGACTGACGATACAAAAATTGTTTCTAAAACTTAAACTAAGATCTTAAGAAGAAGAGTTCTTTAAAAAAAATTTAGAAACCGTTTTCAAAATTTAATTCCGTTTTTAGTTAGAAAATGATAAAATCTATTATATACTTTTCCATTTAAATATAAAATATTTAATTAAATGTGTGTGTATTAAATTTCTATATATGATCTCCATTACAAATGTTTTTTATCTTTTTAAACGATCCAGAATATTAAACGTTACATTTTTATTGCTTTTAATATTGAAATGCAAACCGGGAGTTAACTGAAACTTCGACGATTATTTTCGAAACTGGCTGTGAGAGATTCGTCACGGTCTATATAAATTTTATCCGAACGTCAACACACAGAGTACCATCCTTAGAGCGATCTACCCAGACGGTGGATAATCCGGCTTTGCGTGATCGGTCCGCAGCTGAAACGATTTGGATACTGGACGTGAAAACCGCATTCCGGATAATAACTAGCTGCTTATCAAGCATCTAAGACGATTTTGGGAACCTATCTGCGAAATGTTGGAGATCTGGAGATCAGAATCGCGGCTAAGATCCGAGAATCGGCGCAAATTTAGCTTGGCTTAATGTTATTTGTGCCAGAGATCTATTGATTTCTATCTCAAAACTGCGATTCGGGAAAAGAAGATTGTCTGTTTGTAAGATTATACACGTAACTGATTTATTAGCTAGATTTGATATCAGAGTTAGTATTAGAAGAAATAAGATAACCGGACGTATAAATTGGCCACTTGTAATAAGAATTAAAATTACTGATAACTGAGAATCATCAAAGATTCTCATTGATACGCTCACTTGCTATTGGCTCGGTTGTCAACTATCATTCTTAGCTCTTTTAGCGAAAACTAGCTCTTGAAACAAGCTCCTTTACCATCTTGAAATCTCTCTCTTCTTTTTACTCAAATCGCCTTCGAAACCTTCTTTGATTCTTGCGCGACGAGCAAAAAGTATCGATACAAACGAAACACTTTGCCAACTTCGGGCGAAAAATGTAAAAAATAAGAAGCGAAGCACGAAGTCGGTTCGATGTAAAAGTAAGATAAGAATTCTTGTATTCCAGAAAATGTTGAAAGTGCGGCTTTGTTCCAAAGACGCATTCTTAGTCAACGATAGACATTCTTCTTTTTTTTATTATTATCTGAAGAGCTTAAAATACATGTCTTTCATTATAAAATTCTTATTTAGAAAGAGAGTTATTCCCTTCTATTTGACAACCTAAAATAATATGTAATTAATAACTTTCATTTCTTCTCTTTTTCAATAAAATTTTTTAATGATTAAAAAATAAAATAAAATATTCTCTTTAGTATATTCGTTCAAATATGCTGCATTATTTACTGTATTTATTTATGTTTGTGTATAATCTGTTTCTACTATTATTTATTTATGTTATTTCTCTCTGAAAAGTATTTTTCTTAAAGGCGATGGAACATTAATTTATAAGTAAAATAATTCTTGCTCTTATTAAAATGACTAATATTTATTAAAAAATCTTTACCCATATTTTCCTCATTTTTACAACCTTGAAATCGTTTATACAAATATTTGAGCACACTTTTTCGGAATCATAAAAATTTATAAACATTGGAAAGAAAGAAACAGAATAAAATGAATCGTCGGTTGTCAATATAGAAGGATTCAAAGCAATTAATCGCTAGTGAGAATCACATGCTCGATTTTCTGGAGCGCCGAAAAAAGGATATGAAAAAACAATTTGCGATTTCGTCTCGCGGATTTCTGTTTAATTAATTGCCTCGCGCCACTACCTCCATCATCCTCATTTCTTATGGAGACCTATTCTTCTCTCATTGGCCAACCAGACTGAAAATAATCAAACGACAGTTGATTATGTTTGTCTTTCATTGATTAATTAATATCTCTATGGAGACATCGATCCGGATACTCTTCGGTAACGTGTTGCGAATGTCTAAAGCAACATCAAAGCCTGATTATAGATTTATCCTATTACACTCGATTTCATTAACCGTATAAGCATCTCGTCTCTCGCGCAATCTGTATGATATACTCGAGCAATTGAATAACTGTGATTTCAAAAATATTAGCGAGGAGATATTTGATGTATCGAATGATAATTAAATCTCATCTATTTTTAATTCTATATGTACAAACGACGACGACGTAGACGACGACTACGACGACGACGTAGACGACGACCACGACGACTACAATAAAAGTTTCGTGTTAAAAATGTAAGTAAAACAAGGAGACAACTGGTAAGAAATCTATGTATACTTTGATCTCTCTTGATTGGATCAATATAGTATAGAGGACAATGTATATGTAGTATAGTAAAAAAAACATCTGACACTTCCAGTGATTTTATATTTATGAATTATGCTAATACCATATTTGAATATTTTATATAATTATTTACTAAGTACATATATATATATATATTATTTTATAAATTATATATTTTTTTATTTATACTGATATCAATAAAAAAAATTTTGCAGAAAACTAACAATCATAACGGAATTACATATTATGCTTACATATTGTTGCACGCCAAGTAAAATGTGTAAAATATGTCATCGCTTCTGGTCATGGTGACGATTTACCAGACGTGAATTCATTGAACAACGTCGTCATTGCGCGAGAGGACTTTCAAAAGAGCATAATATGTAAAGAGCTCGTATATAAAACTCGTATAAGAATAAAGCGGCAGACCGTATCTCGTATTCACCCCCGCGTTGAATTTCGTTATAAAAAGAAGGAAAGAAATTTTAAAATGACCCGTTTACCTGTCAAATGATGACAAAAAACCGCATTCGTAGCATCGCGTACGTACATACGTGCGCCAACATACGAGTGCATCGGCGCGTTTTAGAACATTCGGGGCAAGGATATGTATCCAGCAGCCTGAACGAGGGAGAGAAAAGATTTGAAGGACTGCACAAGTTTACACGCTGTAATATTTACGCTCATACAGGCCGTCGCGTGTATATTCGCGCCATACTTTGGCACGAAATATAAAAAGAGATTGCATGGCTGATTTATGTAAATACCTTAGGCCCGCGAATAAACGAGTTCTTGAGAGAGGAAGGCGGAAGGATAGGAACCTTTTCGGAAGAGAGCTGGGCAAGACGGCCGAGGGGGTTCAGGGATGGGTGGGTAAAGGCTTAGGATGGAAGGTGCGGGTACGTTCCCGACGGGCGCGTTCGGGAAGTAAATATTTTTCGACGCCGTCACTCGCGGGGATTCGCGAAGAGAGTTTATCGTATTTCGCGCCCAGCTGCCTCGACTTGCCGTGAGAGGCTGGGAAGAAGCCTTGCCGAGGCAAAGGCACGACGAATGGATGGAGGCATGACGAAGAGACGAGAGGGATGGGATTCGCGCAGCCAGGTTGCACGCTCATCCGGACAAGCGTATTTCGCCCCCGTCGGAAGTCACGACCTACTCAATTTGCGAGTCGACTGCTTATATGCATACCGCCGCATGCTGGTGAAGTTTAAATAATCTCGACGTTTCTGCCGGGCAATACGAGCACTATGTAACGCAAGTATTTAAAGCGAAATAAGTCTTCATCATAAGCATGATTTGGAATTTTTGGTAAGAAGTAAATGATAATAGTATCACATCGTTTGAAAATATTTGCCCTGAAGAGAATTTGGATTATTAAATAGCTGTCAAATCTAGTTGTCATGCGCAATCTGTGAAAATATTTCACAGATCAATATCTCCGAATCAGAAAACGTTTTGAATTGAACTTTAAATGGATTAATTTTTAAAGATTTTTATATCATATCTTTTACTCCCTTCTCGCATTTCAATCTAGAGAATAGAATTATTATAACAGGTTATTATTGCAGGTATTTGTACAATAATCGAATAAATTTCCTGTACAAATAAATTGACAAATTCTTATACTTGAAAATCAATCATTTCTTTACATTTTGCACAGACATGTAATATCTAAGGTTATATTAAATAATTAATAAAAACTTGCTTTTTCTCTATTGCAATTGAAGAAACATACCATTATATATAGCAGTTAGAGCTTTTACCCTTGTACTTCAGCATTCGTGGATGTAACAAAAACATTCATTATACAAAGCTAATATTCCCAACGTCGCGACATTGTTCATTTCGCGCGATCAGAGCGCAGTTGATTAAGCAATTTGCGGATCGCAAACGCATCGAAGAGAGAGAGAAAGAGGGAGAGGAATAGAGAGTAAGAGAGCTCGGGGTGTACGTGGGCGTCTCGAGTAATTACACAGACATACCTGGGGCGACGGTGAGACGAAAGCGTCGGTAGGTCCGCGCCGATTGCGCGCGTCTATGTAAACGCGTTGCCGCACCATATTGTATCCGTTTGTTAACATAACGCATCGCGAGAGCAAACGTCTCTTTGATGCGTGGAATATGTTCCTAAGTGACGAATCGTTCCGGATACGAGCAAATATCATCCGTAGGCGACGCCGACGCGACGTCTGGCTCGCGGCATCGCCTTCGTACGGTCTTAAGCAAACGAAGCGATCCCCGCGAGAGCGTCCTTCCTTGCGACGCCTAAGACTACGTCCAGACTACGCAACGACAAAGTCCTTAGTAGTGCGCGCGTTACACATCGCCTTAGGCCAGCTTTTCGCTTAGCGCAAGGAGTAGATTCCACGCTGTAAATGCACCTACAACAAGAGTGCGGAACGGATGGTCGCGTTAGTCCGTACAATTCGCTCGAGAATGCCGAAACCGCGAATAATACCGCTTGCCCGTCCGACGCTCGAAAATCGTTTGATGTCTCGCACGGCCGTGCTCAAGTATCTAGAGTCGTGTATAATTCGATTGCGGTAAATTCGCATCACACATTGGCTCGTATGCTCGTGAGAGAAGATTTACCTTCGACGTAAACGCGTGAAATGCTCGAAGTACTGTGCGAAATAATTCCGTCTCGTAATTTACATATATGTAAAGATATATATTATGTTACGACGATATTTTAATTCAAAAGCCGTCTGTGTATGCGATATTTGCGTCGTGTGTTATTACGAGACGTATGCAATTTAATTATAGTGCACACAGCGGTATTGCGAGCAGCTGTCTATGCAAAGACGACACGCATTTGACGTTCCTGACGTATACGATGCCGAATATATACCGTGTCGCTATTACAGTGCTGAAATTACATTATCACCAGGACTTCCTGCATATATGCTTACATTCGATGCTCGTCGACTGTTTGCTAATCGATTTCGCCGTGAATTCATGGAACGAAATCAATCGAGAGCTGTGTATATCGGATACACATCGTAATGTTGCCTTGCGACGGACGTTTGCGACAGATACGTCGCCTTCCACTTTTCCAGATAGTATATAGAGTTTTCCATTACGTAAACTTTCAATTTAAATCTTTTTTGCATTAGAAAAAGGATTCTAAATTGAAGAAATATATCATAGAAATAAACATAAAAATGTATTGTTAATTGGCACAATTTTCATAAAAGAAATAAGTTTAATCTTGTACAGATATATAAATATAACGTTATATAATATATCTCGTGCAAAATGTATATAAAAAATTATAATATAAGTGGCGTTTATTGTATGCAATTATAATGCGTACAATTTTTATTTAGATGGAACGATTTAATTCAAGAAATATATACTTTGTAACAGTATTTCTCGGATTAACTTTGTTCTGTATTTTAGTCAGCATCACCAAACTACGCGTTTTAAGCATAAACTACTTATATAATTTCTATTCGTCATTTTTGCAACTGATGTCCTCCAGTTCGTCGTTAGACTTTTGGTCAGCCATTATCGTGCTTTAAACGTTCACTCTTTCGCGCTATATTCCCTTTCAATATCCCAGCGATCCCAACCACGGAATAATTAGATCAGTCTTGCGCCTGGAGCAGATGGAAGAGGTCAATATTGCGACCCAAGTGAAATGAGAAGGGGCCAAGAGGGAGAAAGAGAATTATCTCTCTCGTGCCGCGTGAAAAAGACTTAATCACATTTCAGAGCGCAGCAGAATCCTCCTTTTTTCGCGTCCACCTTTTCCATTAACTAATAACGGCCTGGCGGGTGGATCGGAGAGAAGGGGAAAAGGTCCCGGGAAATAATTTGCGAAGTATTATAAAAATATCACGACTTCTTGGACGACGGTGACGCAAAGTTTCGATGAAAGACACGCACAAAGTTATGATTGGAAATTAACGTTGTTCTAATTACAGAGAATTTCTTAAATGTCGCTTCAGGCGACGTCGTTTAATTCATTAAAGTTCGACACTGATGCACACTGAAGCTTTTATGATTCTCAGATAACCACGTTTGAGAAAATGTCTATTTTTATTTAAAAAATATAAACGCGATAAAATAGAATATATAGCCAATTGTAAACAACATATATACATACAATATACATTTATTAATTAAACGTTGCAATCGTAAATACTATATATATAATATATACAGGGTGTCCGGTAATAATCGCCCCACCCATTGTGTGCAAGTAGAGCGGATTAAACCGAGTAGGAAAGTCCTTTACCGTTTTGCGATCTTCGCAATAATTAATGAGATATTAATTAAAAAAGATCGGCCAAATCCGCGCGAATATAAGCGCGGGGCGAGAAATGATGTATATACATTTATTTTCTACGCTCGTAGAAAATGAATGGAACTACACCGACGTTATAATCGCGTGTGTGAGTAAATAAATGTATGAAATAAATTTGTGTGAGTGACTATAAATTGAGACATAAATCACATGCGATAAGAAACTCGATGACAGATGGACATGCGGCTAAACGATTATTATGACACCTTCGATGGGATGTGCGACACCGAAACAATTGAAGGTCGTCGAAAAAAGTATCAACAGTATTTTGTTTTACGTTTTTTCTGCGTACCGAGTTCGAGTGGTGCTCGCCGAGCATGCCTTATTAGAGTGAGAAGGATGCGAGGAGGATAAAGAAGGATACGAGCAGAGCTCGCTCGAGCGTGCCTTTTAAAAACAATTCGAGATAACGCGAGAAGGATGCAAGGAGGATAAAGAAGGATACGAGAAAAAAGTCGAGAACGCCAGTAAGACACGAATCTCTCTTTTCTACTGGATCAGAGAATCGAGCGACTTTGATTATTGGTCATCGCCCGAGGAGTCCGCGTGGAGTATTTAGGTCAGGAAATTCGGCATGCCACCGATAAACCGCGAGACGTGTCAATACATCTCCCAAACTACGATTTTTTTATTAAACTATAATAATGGAATGACTATGATTTGGCTACCAAGTGATGACTCCGCGCGGATTAATTAATACACATTAATACATATGCTAAGAAAACCCTTGCTTGTATCTTACCATCTCTATTCCCTTTCTAAATAGCAATTTTAATATTATACAACTATTTGTCGATTAAATTTTATATAATTATATGACAAATTGCGATGTTAAAAAGTTTTACAATGTTAAAGAGTTTTGCGCTGCGAATCGATTGAGTGTGAATGCGCGTTTAATCGGCATTGTAAACTTTACGCAACGCATCGTCTTTATTTCAATCGAATAATCAAAATTACTTCGAGAAATGATCGCAACTTTACGCATCGTGTCCAGATTGGCACAAGTGACAGAATCGCTTTCATTCTCTGAGCATACTGCACATAATGTAGCATGCTCGTTAGCAATTAAACGAATTGTACTTGTTATATCAAAATCATTCAATTAATTAAATTGATGAGATTGACATTGTGTTGCAATATTTATGATATTTGGCAATTATTTTCGTATTATACACGCTTATGTCTCTTCTTGCCCCGCGCTTATATTCGCGCGAATTGGCCGACCTTTTATAATTAATTTGTCATTAATTATTGCGGAGATCGCAAAACGGTAGAGGACTTTTCTACTCGGTTTAACCCGCTCCACCTGCACACGATGAGTGGGGCGATTATTACCGGACACCATGTATATATACATATTTGTATGTGTATGTTGTTTACAAGCAATATATAAAACAACTTTTGAGAAAAACTAAAAGCACAATGAAAACTTCAATATGTTATTTCCAAGCGAGTACTGTCGCTTTCACAAATGGAACGTTGGTTGCGTTATTTCGCCAGGGATTGCGGATGTCTTGAAAAATCGGAGAATTCTCAGCGGGAAAATCGCCTCGCCGAACTGCCGCGGCAAACCACAAATCGTGGAAGAAACCGAGCCAGACTTTCCTGCCTGCCGGCACACACGCCAAGGAGGATACGAAAGTTTCTTCCGTGAGGAAAGTTTTGAATATTCAATACTCACCGGCGAGAGGCGAGCGAGCGGATTCGCGGAGCGAGACGGACGGTTGCGGGTGCATGGAGCAATTTCATTTCTCCTATTTCCTTCTTTTCCGCGTATTATTCGTAGGACGCATTTGTAGGCGCAAGATGGCAAGAGGATGAAAGAGAGAAAGAGAGTGGTCGCGCCGGTATTTTCTATTGGCGATGCGTCTGGCATTCCGCGCGACTCCATCATATCCCGCCGCTCTCATCGCGATCTCGCGGAGACAGTTCTCAGGACCCTACAAATCTTCCCGTGAAAGATGTCGAGGAGGCACCCAAGAGGGTTAGATGTTTTTCGATGAATCGATTCGAGGGCACTTCCGCTATGCAAACTCCCTTTCCGCTTCTTTTCCCTCCGCGGATCTATCTCTCCGGAAACCAAACCCCTACAGGCTCGGCCTTTTCCCACTTTCCCTCGATCTACCATCGAATCAACGGAGTTAAGGCTGCACTCTTGCGAATCCTTCGTCCTGCAGTCACTCGCCCGGCGCATCGTCCGTCAGACGAGGAAGTTCCGATAACGAGGTTGACTCCGGACGACGGTATTCCCTTGGCATATGATCTCGCGGAATCTTGTTTAGAAAGTGTGCGATCGAATGGAAACTCTTTCACTGGGATTACTAGCATATGCTATAGAAAGATGTCGCACGATGAAAACATAGCCGAATCCAAGGATATCACGCGCGTAGTCAAAGTTTAATACTACACACATCGGCTGTATATATCTTAAATAACCCTTAGTCTGTGCTACGTAGGTTCTTTTTAGAATTATTCATTTTCTGTGCATCACGTTAGAATATTCTTCTCGATTATTTATTTTGTTCGAGTGCATCTTTTTATTATATTGTTGACAAATAGTTATTTAATGCACTTACGAAATTAGAGAGATATTTATTATTATATCCTGGTATTTATTACATTAAATACTACTTTAGCGAGATCATCGAATTTCTGCAAATGCATCATGCGAAACACCACAGTGTTTTACACATACACACACACACATACACACAAATGAAAGTTATCAAATTTATACGCAAATAATCAGAAAGTGACAATTTTAATGTTACAATATAATAAAAGAAAAAAAATTGATAGAAAAATATTATTTGAAAATATAATATACTACGGCTATTTTTTATAAATATATTAAATAACGCAAACATAAATCTTATTATTAGCTTATAATTAGTAAAAATATATGAATTTCTCTTCAAAGAGTGTATGATTAAATCTGCTTAACGTCTGTATAAACGACAAAAAACACGTTTATTCTGTACATCGAATACGTATATAATATGTTTAACTCTTTTCATATTTTATAAGAAAAAAAAAATTAAGATTAATAACGCGCAATTTTTTTAGTTAAAATCATCTTACATTAATGTCTTTTAAAAATTTTATTAATTTCTGTCTTATTTTCATTTCCCAGCATTCTTAGTCTCGATAATTACTTAAGATCTGTAGAGAGTGTGCTGCATATACACGATATCGATATTGATGATAGCATCGTGTTTGCAAGGATTAACTTCGATGTAACCATGTAGTAGCCTTCCCGGTAACGTCGCACACCAGCGCTTTTCCTCGAGTTCGCGAGGAGAAACACAGGCGGTTAACTTCGGTTTGAATTAATAAACGAGGCTTGGCTTCTAATACTAAGCTTAACTCAGTTTAGTTTGCCGATCGAGGTCTCCTGCACCGAATTCTAATCCGATTGTGCAGATCACGTGCAATATGGGACGGCGATATAAGCACGGCGATATAACGCGTTTGAGTAAAGTTATATCCGACGAACGTGAATTTTTAAAGAAAATATAACTAAACTTTAAAGAAGAAAGGCAATTATACAGTATACATTTAATAAAGAATTTTTAAGACAATAATTTCAAAGAGGGGATTGTATATTTATATTGTAGTTCCTTATATTATCTTAATCACATGAAGAAGAAAATCTAATTGTCCCTTGCAAATATTGACGCTTTCTCTTGTGTACTCTCTGTGAATAGTATTCCATCATAACAGACGTAAATTGAGTTAGTTCTAGACACAACTTTTACAATCGCATCTAAGCGGATTATATCGATCAATAAATGACACGATAAAATAAAAAAATATTTTAATAAAGATCCGTATAATTCTTGAAATTTTATTTTATAATTTAATAAGACAAGATACACGCAGACACATATTTCGATCGCTGCCATAACACATTTAGAAAACACACTCGTATCGTGGCACGATCTAAAATCTCATCGCAGAAAGGATCATCGATGGTTCTTACCCGAGCTACTGCATGCGTGTTTCCGCAAAAGTGGTAGCATCGACGATGAAACGAGAAGCGGTTCAGCATAGACGACAGGCTTGAATCGAGGATATAGATACCGGCAATCGCGAGAGAAACCATTAAAGGCTGTTTCTGAGGCTTATCATAGTCGCGCAGCGACAGCGCCAAAGCAAGGAGGACTCGACCCATTCAATTGTCGCGATAACGTCGGGATTCGAGTCAAGACGCATCAGACTTGGCCGGAAACGACGTCGTCGAAGAGCTTCCTCCTCGTTTAACCGTTCCCGCGAGCGCCACTGATCTAACCCGCGTTTCCGACCTTGCACCCTTCAGATCTGCCCTTCACGAGATTACGACCTTGAGATGTAGTATAGATAGTTGTACAATGGCAATTCTTCGGTTATTCCTGCCGATCAAATATATCTGACCAGACTTCGAAATATTTTTAATTACTTATCTTACAAAAGAATATAATTTTATATATCTTTGATAATATAAATTCATTATTAATCTTAATAAAAATCTTTAATAATAAATGAAAATACTATATGAATAATTTATATATATATATATATATATATTTAAACGAAATATATATATATCGTTTATATAATTTTATATATCGTTTAATATATACATTTATATCGTTTAATTTTATGCTCTTGTTTTTTTTTATTACAAGAGGCGAGTTTTGCTACTAAAAGTGCGAGTTACAAGTAAGAACGGGCAAGTTAAATACCTCGCTGAAACGTTTAGGCAACAAGCGTGTAATTAAAAACACGAGAGAAACAGTAATCTGGCTTTCGAGAGCCGCACACGGTAGAAAGGTCACACGCTCTTGGCAAGATAGAGCCATGCCATCGATTTCCGCTCTCTCCCTCTCTCTCTCTCTCTCCCTCCCCCCCCCCTCTCTCTCTCTCTCTCTCTCTCTTTGGCCCAATAAACCCCATCTCCATTCACGCCGCTACCGACTTCCGCTCAGAAAGCACGAAGCGTTCTCTCCGGCGCCCGATGTAGTCCGTCATGTGTTCCTGACAATAGAATCGCGAGGGTTCATGCATAAATGCGACGTAACAATAAACAGAGCGGCTGAGAGTCCAGGGGTGAGACGCGGGAGGGAAGTGGCCCTTCAAAAGCCATCATAGCCGGAGGATCAGAAACCGATATGAGATTCGGGTATATATGAATGATGTATCGCGCCCACACACGCTGTGCTACTATTTCTGTTGCTGCGTTGTTGCGAGAACGAGCAAGAAACATCGCGAAAACTCTTCACTCGAAATATATACGCGTGCACACATATATATTGTGTATGACTATATACATACATCTCAGATCTGCCGGATATCGCCGCCGTCGTGTGAAGAATCTTTTGTAAACTGCGGAATCGTAACTTCGGTTACTGTGCATACAGTGTAAAAGTGTATTGCGTAATATTCAGTGACAATTTAACATTGATAGCAAGTAACAGAAAATTGAAAATATTATGAGAAATAAATAAAACATAATGATTAATTTATAATTATTAATTAATACATTTAAATATGCATTTTCGCATCCTCGGATCTGAACACGTAATCCAACAGTGCACAAATAAATTCATGACGATGAAATCTTAAGGAGACGATATCTTGCAAATGGTTGCTAAAGCTAAGTATAGTTTATGAGACAAGTTGCTTTCTCTTCTTGTGCAAACAATTGCAGTAATGCATATAGAAGATCCGACTCTTCCGTTCTTTTTATCTTTAATTTTTTTCAGAATCAAAAATTCTTCGACTTGTGTATCTCAAAAACATGTATATTAATTTTTCACATCTTGCTTCTTCTATAAAAAATTCATATTGGTTCGGTATATTTTCGCAAAGTGACTCAAATCACGTAAAAAGAAACAAATACTTGATGATATTTGAATAAAGTATACTTCTTTATATATTATATGTATGTTTTTTTCAAATTTAATTATGCTATTAACTTTGATAATTCCGTTGAAGAAAATTTAATTCTACAAAAATTGAGATATATAAGGAATTTACCACATTAAGCTTTAATAAATTAATAAAAATATGAAGTTTTGTATGTCACATATTTCTAAATTCTTTGCTAAAGATCAAAAAGTTAGAATTAGAACGCATTTAAAGAATGTGTAATTGTCGATAGCTGAACATCATAAAAGCAAATTAATTGTTAAAACTTAACGAGTAAAACTATATTCTGATCATAAATCCTGGAAGCCTATCAAATTAAAAATTGCAACGTGTGTGTTATTTTGATTATTTAAATATAGATTAAAGGAAACGTAACATGTTACAGTTCTGAACGCAGATTTTCGTGTTCAATCATCCCCTTTATCGAGGTTGCTACGAAAGTAACGAAGAGGCCTCGTTTGCAGAGCGAGTATGACCCGTCTGCCGGATTAGATACTCGTAAACTCTTACAGGTGACAGGAAGACGCGAGGGACGCGAGGGGTGACGCTCAGATCCATGAAGGAGTTGCAAAGGGGAGAAGGGGGAGGAATTGATGGCACGCGGGGACCGAGGTTGCCTCGAGTGGCGAAACGGCTGAAAGTTCCTTTCATGTAAAGTAATTAACTACCAGCAACCGTTGACAAACACCTTACCCTCGTTCGCGGGCCTGCTGGCCTCGAGTGTCCTGGCATCGTGTCGTTTTCCTGGCACGAACTCGCCGCCATTCCCTTTATCCTTTCAAGGGAGAGGATTTTTGTATTTTTCATCAACCCTCCGACCCTTCGTTTTCCTCGCTGCTCTGGCCGCTAACTTGTCTGGCTTTATAGCCAGCGTTCCTTTTCGTCCTTGAGGCTTCTCGTCCTGCATTAAACTTCTATCATCTTTGATCCTCTTCGGCTTTTGCGCAAACCACTGGCCGAGGAAAATCGACCTCGCTCTTTTGTTTTATGAGGCCCTTTTATTATCATATATTTTCAACAAGAAACCCGTACTTCAAAGCATTATAAAAATTATATGCACGTATAATTTTTCGTCTTAACGTACACGAAGATGCGTGTAGGGTTATTTGCATATTTAAGTGCTGGTCAGAAGAAGAACCTGGATTTGAATTGCAAATGCTCAAATTAATGAAGGTTTTGGCAAAACATACGTCCAACAATTTTACGTGAACATTGCACAATATATCTCTTATTTTTTAAATATAAAATATATTTTAAAAAATATGTATTTACACCGATATTTAGATATCTTAAAAATATCTATTATTTAGAACTTAGTTACATTAAAAGTCTACTTATGCTCTTAGTCGCTTTATCCATCTTCATCTTGAGAATTTACTTTCAGTTACAAACTTTCACATCTCCCGGGATATTCAGACTTTTCTGATCACCTATTCTCAAGAGATACCAGTTTGTATTTTTAATCAGTATACGATGAGCGCCTCCATTTACCCTTCCCTTTCTTAACTTTATTGCTCAGTTACCTTCTCTTCCACCGCGACGTTGTCTACTCCTTCCCGGTCTTTCACTACTTCGTCATCGGCGTCCCATCGGACCAATAAGCGTCGAAGTTTCTACATTAAACAGATAACAGTCTTGACAAATAATTATGAACTTTGTATAACATCGCCAATGACATTTCAATTAGAGATTTATAAATTACATAGACAAATAAATTGATAAATAAATAAATAAATAAATAAATATATATATAATACAGCACACATAATTTACTGTGATACATCAAATTTTATTTTTAAAAAATGTTTGTTTATGTCTGATAACTACGCTTGAATTAATTTAGATATAAAATTATATTGATAAAACCAGTTTTCTGGAAAAAATGTTTGTAAAGTTCTATTAATTAATTATTTGTGTGCGTGTTCTCTGTGTGTATTCTATATGATTTGCACATACAAATAATATACATATGCTTATAGATATAATTTTCTCTGTAAATAAAAAATCTAGTCTCATTACACAGTGTGAATTACTTTACCACTTAATTTCCCTCGCGGTGCATTGTTTGTTAATTGATCTGAGGGATACTGAGAGGGACATCATTTCGAATATGGATTCAAAACTGATGCTATCAGAATAACAATGGTTTGACAAAATTATTAAACGTAATTAGAATTATAATAGCATTCTGACGCGAATGAGAGACCCATATTACAACATAATTAAAGCGTATCCCCTAACAAAGTCAAATATTATCATTAAAACTCCCATTAAAACTTCCTCTTGATATTTAATGATATATTTAATAATGTAATATATATACACAAGTCACAGAGTGAATATATAAAAATATTTGGTATTAATCATAAAGCATATATACTATATCGCATTCGACAGGCATTCCTAGTTTCAAAGGAGATATTGTTACTCTGAAAAAATACATATTACTCTTCTTATTTATTAGTTATTAATATCAAAATGCATTTTTCATTATTTACAATAATAATCGTAACGCAATCTACGCAATAAATGCAATCTAAACAGGATAAAAGTCAAGAGTCGCGACGAGAGTTTGAGTTTGATTATTATATTATTATACGCTCACATATTTTTCTAATAGATCATATTATCACTTGATGACGAAAGACACAATAATTAATGTTTGCGTAACATTGGATCAATTATGATAACCTTACATACTTTTTTAATACCAATGTATATAGATGTAATGAACAAGTTATGTAATGTATAAATATAAAATCTAACACTTGATATTTATAAAAAAAATATTAATGCATAAATTAATAACCTTGCTTACGTGAGATATAAGATAATTCAAATGCGATTATCAAATTATCTTATTATAGAAAGTATACACATGCTTCGTGTTCTGTATATTGAAAACATAACACAAACAAAATGTTAATCAAAATTGATAAATCTCTAAAACTTTGTCATTTATAATTTAAAAATAAATAGAAATGAGAGTGCGCAAGGAGATTAGTTCGAAATAATTAGTATAATAATTCAAAAGTCTATATTTCGTGTTAAATAAAACTACGTTATGCTAAAGTCTAATCACAGAGATTCGTCAATAAATGATCTTTTGTGGATTATGTGATTTATCGATGAACATTTTCAAAGTAAACGCTGATTTCATTGATAAGCTATCTTCGCCACCAACTCCTCTCCATGACGAAACGAACCATCAAGGACAGAACCATAAGAAAGATGATAACCGCCGCTGCCACAAGAATAGCGCCGTATCCTGTTAAAAGTTATTTCTTTTAGACTCTTTCTTTTGTCCATCGCAATTACTTTTAGCAGACAGATGGTCACTAATTTTAAATTCGACCTTAGATGTGACATCTTTGTGGAATATGAATTAAAATTTAATCTTAATTTAAAAGAGTTCATATGTCAAGAAAAAATGGAAGAAAAAAATTTTCTTTGTCAAGAATAAAATTATCAGTAAATGACTCGTAAAAATTTTTTGTAGAAAAAAATTGTTTATAAATTCTTTCCGATGCGTGCGTTGGATATTGAAATTACAATTATATACATATATATGTATATAATAGTAATAAAAATACACAGTATAAAGCGATTACAAATTTTAATCATCGATACTTACTTCGTGATTTTTTATTATTAATTTTCTCAGCGATCTCATTGTCTGCATATGACGTCGACACAAAAGAACTTCTACGGCAATCTAACTTGAAGAACCGCTCAGGCGTTATAGGCATCGGTAACAAAACGTGCTGACTATTAGTCCCCTGGGAATGGAAACCTGTAGTCGGCGTTAGAGATGCTTGGAAAGGTGTCAACGGTATTTGCACCCTACAAGTCGTTCCGTCCATGGAATGCGTGTTGCCGAACGAAAAAAGTCCATATGGCCAGCCGGCGTGATTTGATAGCGCGATCGCGCTATAAGGCGGTGGAATCGCGGCATAAGGCGGCGGATCGTCATTATCTCCATTGTCGTTTACGGACAGCGTTATCACGGCACCCGGATTATTCGAGGTTTCCCCGATCTGTACGTTACGATTCAATCCTACAGATTTGTCCTGAGACGTTGATCTTAATGACGAAGCGTCACCTTGGATATACGACTTATCCGTCGACCATCGCTGAAGTCTTACATATGTTTCTGATGCATCACCGCATGTGTCAGATAATAGCTGCTCGGTCTCCGGGCTTGCCGAAAAATCTACAATTAAAATTAAAATTGTATATATCTTTGATGAGAACAATATTTTTTTAATTCTTATTCGAGTATCTTTGGCCGAAAAAAAATTTATCGTAATCAGACGATATATAAAAGTGACTAAATTTATTCTGTATTCACTTATATTTCTGTTCTCAATACTGTTTATAAATAAAATATAGCAATAGTATTTATATAATTTCCAATTTAATTAGTAATTTATTATCAATATTTAATAAATTTTGTGTATATAATTATTTTTCTTGTAACTAATAATTTAGTAATTTATTTTAATAATTAATAATTTAATAATATGATAAAAATATATGAGATTAAAATTAAATACTTAGATTAGTTCTAAAAAGTTAATAAAAAGATATATGTTATAGTTTATGTAGCACATGAAATAAGCGTAAGAAAAATTTCAATCTTGTAAATGTGTCTGCATGGTCGAGTCGGATCGCATAATGATTGCAGCTGTTAACAATTACGACATAGTTTTCGCGATGCATTTCTATGATACTTAGCTACGAGCCTGGATTGTGAACATTGATTCATGCTAATAATCAACTTACGTGAACGCCGCGCGTCACAGATCAACATTATCTGATAGTATACTTTTTCCTAGGTTAATATGGACCGCTTTAAGAATATTTTTGCATATTACAGATTATTATCCGTTGTAAATCTCACGCGACGAAATGTAAAGCACAGATTGTTCGAAAAATAACCATGTGCACGTTATATGTAAATTGCAAGATTAGCTATAATATACGACATGCATTATTAACATAGCACTATGTCAACGAATTTTAAATTATTGTTCGCTCAAAAATATTTTTCATCATTATTGCATATTATTGTACATAAATTATGATTTCTACAAAATCTTGTGCAAGCGATGCTTTAACAATCATAGTCGATTTATGTTTTCGTTTTTTTTTTCTCGTATTGGCGCATGACTTCCTTGTTTCAGGCGGATATGGCTACTAAATTTATTATGCGAACACATTCAATATCAGATAGATACAACTGTATATAGTTGCACGGTTACACACGTTGCATACACAATTAGCAAACGCCTTGAAACCTGAAACTACTTTCATCCTCGAAGGACAATTAGTCAATTTATGCAAAATAAGCAAGTATTTTATATATCTGAGGCGCAGAAATTGTTCGACAAAAATATTTTAAAATATGTAAATTATAAAAAAAACATTGGTTTTATTTATGGATCTTTATATTATAAATTTATCATGTTATATATATTATAATTTATTTAGTTTGCGTCACTCACTTAACTTAAAACAAAGCCCAGAGAAGATTTCTTGACGATTTCATTTTACAACGCTTGTATAATGATGAATGTTATATGTGCGTTATACACATCTGTCACCATAATGTGTTAATAAATTGAATGACGTAATTTACACTGGATTGTAAAGTAATTTTTTTACAGCAGTATATTGATGAATATATAAAAGCATGTTTTCGCAAGTTGCAATTATCTAATATTCAAGTACCAATGTTAATACTGATTATTGAATATAGTTCATTCTCATATATGTAACATTTATCTCATCGCCAAGTCCTTGAAAACCAGTATATTACCTTCACTATTAAAGCGCGATAGCCGAAGAAACACTTTCTATTACAGTATGCTCGTAAGAGGTAACATGAGCCGAATTCCCACACCTTGAGTTGCGTCAAACGCGTCTATTTTAAAGGAACGTTTCACCCAAAACATCGGTCGCTTTCCTTTCCAATAACGCAATCTGCTTACGATTAAATAATCTTGATATTTATCATAAAATAAAAATGTGCATACATTTGCGTGCGTGACATTTATACGAAATCCTTCTAATACGTTTATTTATTAGCGTTTAACTTTTAGAATCATTAAAGACGCGAATAGTATAATAAAAATATATATTTTTTTTAATTTTAGAAAGCAGAATTTACAATAACGAAACAACGTTAAAAATTTAAAAAAAAAGAAGATGGGTAATCTTAGTATTACATAGAAAAAATCACAGGAAATTATAACATAACACAGTTTGTGCAGTAAGTCTATCAGATATTTGCAATCACATAACTTTTTCACTATTTTCTATTTTACTTAATAACATTTATGAATCACTTAAGTAATAAACTCTAATGAACTGCACATGATAAAAACAGCGACTTCCAACCATCTTATGAAAACCGATAAAAATCATAAACGGAGATCGAAATTTGCGCGATCGAGCCAAATCGAAGTGCGGAACCGGTTTGCTACTCGCAGAACGAATGATGGCAAAATATCAAACGCGCTCGAGATGGAGCTGACTATTGACACAAAATTTTACGCGATAAATCTACCGTACACGCATACCTTTTCCAGCGTCCCTCGACATTTCTCCATGCTACGTGCACCTCTCGAGCGACGACTGAGCGACGAGAATGCCGCGAGTATCGTGCGCGTCCGTGATTCGACTGACAATCACCTGGTGATGCACCTCGCGCGTGAATGCATACATATATATGCACGTATACGCACGCACGGAGCGGCGTACCAATCGGAGACCGATAATAAGAGATGCGTCGCGATGATGGTGCTTTAATACTGAACTGAACGCACGGCACGGTGAAACTGCGAACGCTAACGCGACCAGTCGGCCAGTAATACGCACACGATGAGGGGCGGACACGTGATCAGCTGTAACGATTTCGCAAGAACGTGGATAACTCCCGATGACCGCGATCATTCAAGATCGCAAACATATTGACTCCCATATAAAAAAAAAACCAGATGGTTTCTCGAGCGAAAATACATCGTTGTTGAAGTCAAAGTAGAAAAGTCTGTTTGCGTTTGAGCGATTTATAAATTTAATAATAATTAAGCCGTGTCACGCACACACATTAAGAGCTGAACGAACAATTAAAGCTGTCAAATTTTTCACGCATAATAAAACAAATATAGAAAATAAATCACATATAAAACCGATTGTTATTACTGTCTTCCTCAACTGGATAATAATTAGCTTCGTTTATAATCTCAGCAACGTATGATGGCAAAACTTTATATTGCAAAACAATTATTGATGGATCATAAACATCATTGAATAATATCGTTGAATTAGCATAATCGCATACGAATTGGGTTAAGGTTGACACCTGGTTTAACGAGCGACGTTGATGTAAACAGAGCTCCAATTATTTAAATAGTGTTACGTATGTGGCTTCAAGCGAACAAATCTTATGTTGTAAACCCTTTCGTGCAGTAAATTATATATCAATCAAGATGTTGGTGTAATTGTATTCTAAAACACGTGCCGTGCGTGTAAAACGAAGAAACACGAAACAATTAGTGTTTACAATGAGATTTTAAATCTTTATAAAAAACAGTTTATGACATAATTATGACCACTCATTATTATTATACTAGTGACATCAAAAATTTGCAAAAATTTCAATAATAATTAATTAATTACGTTAAAATCAATGGTAATTATAGGTATAACATAAAAATGTAATTTTATAATCATGTAGGTGGCAATATAATGACTTGATAAACATTCAATAAATTTTTTAGAACAATAAGTTTTAATGTACTTAACTTATCTTTAGTCGAAAAGCATTTATCATAATAGTACCGTATAATATATTTTATGTTCCCATAGGAATATTCCGTCGAATTTATATGACGAAATAAAACCAAGTAAGGTGCAACTTCATATCGCGTACTGCCAATATATCTTATCACAATCGATTATGTTTGCGATAGGCAACATATCTTGAATATTTAATCGATCACTCATGGTCGACTTTGACGAAAGACTGGTACGCAATCCGGATGTTTTTAATTTTCAGTGAAGTATACATAACTCAATCTCGTGACGATATACAGAGCAACGATATTCATAAAAAACTTATTCCGTGAATCCTTGCGTGCGGTATGGCGCATAGTTGGAATATGCGTTATATTTGCGATTACGTATTTCGCATGTCCTTCGCCAATTCTTCCGGAATTTGCACAGCGCTCGTTTCCCGACCGGTCGTTTTACGATCGTCGGAATAACTCCGTCGTGATTTCTCGTGGATTCGTGAAGACATGGCCGGCGAACGACGCGGCGATTTCTGGAAACCACGTGCTATTCTCGTACGTTTTATTTCTGGAGACAGCCGCGTCGTAAACCGGTTACGGGATACTCGTACGTCACACTTTCGCGATATGCTATAACCGCGCAACAGTAAATGAAATGATCAGTCTGATACTTCAAGAATAACTAAATCTAGCGTGATTTTTTTGTCGCAAGTCGAATGAATTAATTAACTAGAAATACAAAAAAAAAATTTTTTTCTATGTAACCTTATAAGTAGCAAAAATATTTCGCCCAAAATAAATCAGATAATAATACAATCGAGAGATGTTAATTATAATAATTATAATAGCAGACGTGTTCCTCAAAAACTGGACAAGATCATTGAGGCGTGAGAGCTTATTATCAAGCATTAGCCAGCCTATATCGTCGACGGTCATTAAAATTATGAGTATAAAAAAAAACTATTTTTAATCTCATAGGCCCTCAAGATGATTTCTCTCGCGTTTACTGCCACTGCAACGGGGAAAAAAGGGAAAATGCACTTTCCAAGAACGTTGGATCATAAAGGTGGGTTACTACTGGGGCGCGCGCTACGACTGCTTCGTCTACGTGAAGCTGCTCTTATGGCACATTCGTGTCCTCCCTTCTTTCTTCTATGCGCCACATATATAACTGCTCATGGTGTACGTATACGCATGGTCTATGTGAAAACGTGCTTGTTAAAATTTGACGCTGTCCTCACGTGCACGATGAACACTATATTTGGGAGATATAAACGGGAAGCGATGACGACACTATCAGTAAGAGGCTATATGCTTTGTAAATTAATCAATTAATATTTCCGTAAGTATATGCACGACGTAATTGAAGATATTATATTATAGATAAGTTTTTTAAAAGATTTTATAGCATTTTGATTCATATTTATAAATAAAAGTGTAATTGTTAAATAGAAATAAGCAGGTCTAACTAATTTGAATAATTTAAAATTGAATCTTCTGAAGATCAGTTTAAAACCTGTATAAAATTAAATAAAGAATAATATTTTGTCATTTAGTGGCACACTTGATGTTTCCGCATCACTAGATACGTATTAGATAATGGTTGCAAGAGAGAAATAAATATTTTATTTCTTCACAAAAAAAAAAAAAAAAACATTCTTTACAAATGAATTGCAATCACAATTTTGCATTAAAATCCCTTATAATCGATTTCCATTCTTTCGCTAAGAACTTTGTAGCAATGAGTACGGGCGAGCGCTAACGACTATCACAAAACGAATGAACGAACGAACGTCTGTTTAGGGACAAAGAGCGAGAACGGAAGTCTGCCTGTGCTGGCATAGTTTGTAGCAATTTTGCGAAGTTGCGGTCCGATACACGATTTTCCGGACTGTACGGGTAGATTAGATTTGGCTTAAGAGTGGATGAACTGTTTTACGATAAAAGCAGGTAATTTCGCGACGCGCTCACTAACTTCGACAAGACTTGGGCGCTCGGAAAATAATCAGCCGCGGAGGTTGAGTCGGTAGTCGTGTCGACAGACCACGACGTAGACAAACTTGTTCCGAAGGACCGTTATCCGCGGCAGCCCGAAGAGAAGGGGCTCGGTCTTTGTACTTCTTGCGGAAATCGTAAGATTCGTATCGTCGCTGGGCTCCCACTCGGTATTGCGCTTCACGGCAGCGTCACCGCCATAGTGGTCGTCGCCTTTTATATTTCGAGGGAAATTAACGACGACCGCCGAGTAATTGTCGGGCGTTAAGCTCCTGTAGAACGTAATTACGCGAGGACAAAGCGGTGTGCGAAGTAAATACGAAAACGCTGCCGCGGGACGAATTTGTCGCGAGACGCGCTTTCGAGGCAGCGAAACTTCTTCAGAACTCCGTCGTTGGCTGTTGTTCCCGTTTGTGTGGGTCTGGAGTTTTCTAACTGGCGAAAGAGTGTTTCTTCACAACAAGTCCGACCAGACAATTAATAATTGAAGTGATAGTCATGTCAATTTACGCAGCTGCAGCGGTAATGTCAATTTACAATTGCGTTAAATACACAGATTTCGCGATATGAAAGATTATTTTCTCGTCAACAAACTTGGACGAACATATATCTTTTCTCGAATGCATACAAAATGGTATAAGTGAAACAATGTGTCTAGTCAACGATACAGCCTCAAACGTAAAGATGATAGATAATTTGATTTTGACTTAATGAGTAGTAAATTATAGTTTGTAGTTACGTAATAACAAAAGAGTGAGAAGAACACTTCTAGTTTCCTTGTCATATTTTCTGCTTTGTCTCCGTTAGAAAATTTGGTTAAATTATTATTATTTAAAATATTATTGATATTCTTAAAAGAGACAGAATAATGTTTAATGTCAGTCAAATATAAGGCCAAAAAAGGATTATGCTTAAGAAGTTTAATTAGCATTTAAAAATATAATATTGGTAATTCTTAAATATTTTAATAAAAATTTATTAAGTAATATGCAATATACTATAAATAAAAAAACTATAAATAATAATTATAATGAAGTAAAAAAATTTATTGGAAAATATTGAATCTTAAATTAGTTGCTCTTTAAAAGTTTCCTAAATCTGTCTCTGTATATATGCAAAGTGACTTCTGCTGATTAATTCAGGAATTCGTGAATATCAGAAGATCAATTGCAGTGATTAACTCGAGGGAACGTGTCCATTGTCAGTAACTTCTGACATAAATTAAGCATCGCGGTGTCGTAATTACAGCGCGAGGCACGCGTGTTGAAGTAAACACGAAGATATAATGACACGAATTTGTCGCGCGGACGCTACTGCTGCATCCGTTATCGGCATCCATTGCGACGGCCACGTGCCGACTACAGATGGGGTCCGTGGCTGCAATTTAAAAGTCCATTTGTTCCTGAATAACGTAGGAAACGCCGACAACACCACCGGCACGCGCATTTTATCCGAAAAATATTGGGGCTGAAAATTGTACACGAGCCCAACAAAGAGAGAGACGGGAGGTGGTAGCAAGTGAGGTAGTAAGAAGCATTCTATACCATGCATGTATAATGACTAATTAATAATAATATATGAAGTTTGACAAATTTATAAATTATAATCATCACATAAATCATAATCAGAACGCGTAACAACGAAATTGCACATTATTCACCATAACAATGCTATAATATAATTTATAACAATGCACTTGGAACATTGTAGAGAATTTTCAGATACCTAAACTACTTCAGTGACAATAAGATTAAATTATAGGATAAAAGTATTTAATTAATGTGTGTTTTTTGCAGATTAAAGTTTATTATCATTGTTATTGCCAGCGTTTAAGAGTTATCAATAGACACTTTATTTAATATTAATAATGAAACGCATATAATAGATGAAATAAGTGAAATAAATATATAAAAAATAATTATTAATTATGCATAGATCTGACGAGAAATGTCAAACTACATCCATGATACGAAAGATTAATGCTCCAATTTATTAAATAATTTGTGCCAAATTTTTGAGCCGTTAATTCAATTTTAATCACACTCTACTTGAAATTTACTATAATTTCGATTATAATCTTATTATCATGATTGTCTATCTAGCTTCTTCCTCTTTCGAAAAAATTGGTCATTAGCTGTATATTCGTTATTACAACGGCAGTTATACACAGTACAATACAGTTATAGCGAATTGTCGCGGATGTCACATTGCCATTTTGCTTCCTCGCTGACAGAAACCACCTTCACACCCGGAAATTATGTGGCGTGAATTCTCAGTGCCTTAGCGTTCGACAACCTGTCTGAGTACATTTTCCGGCAACACACGTTAGACGCCCAAGTTTCGTGAAAGCACGAGCTGTGACGTTTTAAGATCGTATATTACTGTGTTACAGGAGTTACACGTGACATTTTCCATATCACTCCATATAAATCGTGATCGCATTAAATACATTTCATTTTGCATTAAGTAATATACAATTATAAAATTTATAAAGAATATCATTACTCACAAGACATTATAAGAAATATAATTAATAAGAGAAAATATACAAAATAAATATAAGATAATATATAGAAAATGCAGATATGCAGAAAATAAATAGAATAAACATAGACGACTATAAAAAGAAATAATTGTTTAAATATCTTTGACTTTCAAAGACGTAAACAGCTAATGACGTTAATGCAGCATGAATCATTAATGATATAAAGTCTTATATTGAATACATTTCCTACGATCAATATTGATAAACATATACATATATGCGCGCTTTTTAATGATGTACATCTGTTCGATTTCTAGATATCTTTGTGTTTTGCCTTAATTTAAGATTAAAAATAATCTTCTTACTCTAAAAAAAAATTTAGCCAGAGTAATTAACAAAATTCATTAAATAAATACGAATCATTAATTATCTGCTCAGATAAATTCAATATAAACAAATTGTTTCAATTTGTATTTAATTTAGATAATTTACATAAACTTTTTATACATATTTGCAAATTTTCTTCTCACGTTTTCTTATAGAAGGTTTTTGTACGATATTATCTGCTTCGTCTTGTCAGTGTGTGTGACGCAATACTTGTAAGAAATAGCTCTAGGGATTATACATATTAAAGACTCGGCTCATAAATAATTAATAATTTTTTTTAAGATTATATGTCTCAACTAGATACTAATTCGCGTATCCTATTATTGTGACTACGAACCGATTAAAAATTGTTACTAATTCTGAGAATTGAGACTATTGCATGACCATACATGTTTGACGTATTCATTCTAATAACATACGCCAGAAAAATTTCCACTCGCAGTATTACTTTTGCACATAAAAAATAGGTTATTATTAAATAATCTTTTGTCGATTATAACATTTTTTAATCATAATTCCGACTATTATGGTTACCTATTATAATTATAATTACCTATTATTTAGCTCTTCATAAATAATAATAATTATATTATAAATCTCTTTGTAATTTGATTTATCATGGCAAAAGTATTTTTTTTCTAACATATTCTCATGTACAGTAGTGTAGTTAATTTTAAATACACTTAAAAATGACATGTGCTTCAGTTTTTTTCTGAAACTCATCCTGGATAAATTGTGCGTGTATGCGTATGCATGTGTACATTTGTGTATGTGATTAATCCAAATAATTTTTCAAATTAAATCGGAAGTGTCTACCTATAGACAAGGCAATTCCTATGCTTGTCATCAATTCTTTCGTCACGAGAAACGATCGAGCGCATACGTACGAGCTCTTTCATATATATTCGTCATATAGGTGGAAGTTTGATTCGGTCGATGACACAACGTCATACACGCAACTTTTTTCCATCGTGCTTCGAACATTGACGAGTGAGCGACGAGTGTCACACTCGGCGCCAGGGTGACTCCCGAAGTGACGTACCGCAACAACGTCGTTCGAAAGAAAGAAACAAAAAGCGGAGAAAGTAGGGGGTGCACGCGATAAAACGATGTGCGTGAGCGGACGGGGTGCAACGAAGTCACGTGCTTCGGCAAGAAATGGAGAGAGTGACGGAGGATGCATTCTCGATGAAGGCACTACTGTGGAGCGAATGACAATCCGAATTTCCGTCGTTATACGAGCGGCTCGTGCATTTTTTTTTTTTTTTTGCAGACACGCCCGAATGGCGCCGAAACCATTGATTAAATCCCGGCGCCGACCCATTTTTCCTCTCTCGGTGACCTGCTCTCTCTCTCTCTTTCTCCGATCTTTCCGATTCTCTCTTGCCATACGAGTCTCGTATGCGCAAACTTTTTGGCAACTCGTATACGTTCGTGTTATTACCGCACCGATTGAGAATCACAGGGATCACTTGACTCCGACTAATCCATATAAACACCGTTCTCTTACCGCGTAGCATCTATCGCATGTTTTAAAGCTGAAAGTCAACGCTCGATAAAATACAAACGCGACACACATCGCTCGCGAAACTTTTCTCTTCGATATTGATATCACGATATCATAAATCTCTTACTATGTTGATATGTCAATTAAATGTCAAATTTTATTTAAAAGTAATTAATGTGTTTTTTCTTAATTTGTTATTTTCTTAATCATATCAAGCATAATATATGTCTTGGTTTTTAAACAATGCAATCTTATTATAAATTAATTTAATACAATTTTAATGCAATTTAAGATATAATTGTATACCTTTAATCCACGATTAAGTTAAATATTTCGCACGCATTATAAAGCATTTAAATTTCCCGCTCCTCTATTTCTCTTTTAAAGGAGTGGGAGTTTTAAAATTGATAACGAAAATTAATATCAGCAACTGATTATACTTATCAATAAAATGTCACGTACGCAGTGCTTGACAATGGCAACTCAGGGATAGCCTAATCAAACTGTAAAAGACTAAGGAAAAAGTGAGTATTGCCTATTTCAATATATAATTTAGAAATACTATAATATAATTGCTTTAAAGTAAACTAGAGAGATTCATCTAATTGCTGTTATTAATTTGTTTGGATAGAGTTACTAAGTTCATGCGAATATATTTGCATATTTTGACAAACAGAAAAATTTGATTTTAATAAATTTTATGCGAGTAATCTCTTTCTCTCTAAACTTTGGAATTGCATTGAGAGCAATCACTAAAATAGTCGTATTTTTAACTGATATATATATAGTACGAATAATTGGATTAAAACGTTTACAGTAAATTATAAGCATTGCGATGAATCATAATAAATTACAATTAGGAAAATTAATTTGACTCGTATTTATCAATTGTATTAACAAATAATATTTATTAAACAATACTTAATATCGCACGAGAAAAAAGTAAATTCTTAAAATTCATGATTTATAATGATTCATACTATATGCCCATGTTATCTTTCAATCAACAATGTTGATACGTATTGCCTTGATAATGTTACAAAACAAATTATTTGACTTTCATTTACAATTAAATTAATTTACAATTTAATTGATTAAAATTTATTAAAATTAAATTCAATATAAATCATAATTTGACTGTCTAAAAACTTTTGTAATCGTCGTAGAGAGTTTCACAGATGATATGAGATATATATTGTCTGGTCGCACATCACAACTTGCATGCTCAACATCATCGTGAAGTCAACGATATATACTAGGTATAATAGCAAAATTTTTCTTATTTTTACGATTAAATTTATTCTATAATACTTAATTGAGATATCACAATATAGAATATGTAGAATGTTTTAGAGCTAAAGCCAATCATATTTTATGATATGAGAAAATCAAATTTAAGATAAAAGATGGATAAAAGCATTAAAAGATATAAAAGTTTACCGCAAATCTTTAGAAATAAACATGGTATAAAATAAACTTACCGCCTTTGTGTGCGCAAATGATATATGTATATCTCTATAAAGCTATCAAATTTATCTCATTTAAATATTATTGCTAGGTATATTTTTTATTGCTGTCTCTCCCCCCCCTCTCTCTCTCTCTTTCTCTCTTTCAATCTTTCTCTCTGTTATTTTTGATGCTACGAAAATATGTTTAAAAAAGATGAAAATTCTATAATTAATAATTATTAATAATAAATTGAATCGCGTAACATGTATCAATATTTTCTAAGTTTAATCTATCATCAATACACAAAATATACACTACATACACACCATTAATTATTTTGCAGTTTATAAAATATTTGATTTAATTAATAACATACTCCGATTCCATTAACCATTTAATATGCATTTAATAAATATATTTATCTACTTACTCTAATATTACCTATTATAAAATCATTTATTAAACATGCATATAAGCGTCTCTAATTGAAAAGTTATGAGTATTTTTAGTTATATATCTTCTGACATTATATCGATCACTGCTGTTAATTCAACGCATACTCACATACAAATTCTATTTTCTTTCTTCAAAAATAATGACATATTTCGTTCTTTCTTTTCATTTTTAGATGCTGAAGTTATTAACGTCGTGACTTTATAATCCGGCGATCTTACAGTATAAATCAAACATGCATACGATAAATAATCCACCACCTTCGTACGCGGATACGATGGGGCTATCTGCATCCGCGAATAATAATTTTGCATCTAGCCAGCCAACGTCAAATAGTCAAGAATACTCGCAGATGTCCGACAGTTATCCATCATCCGCATTGGCGTATCCGCAGCAGAATAATTTTTCGGGTACCGCACCTTATCCAGTACAACCACCTCATGTATCGATAGAATCGATTCAGCAAAGTCAATCCGCAAGTGTACCTTGTGCTCCTAATACAATAATAATGGAACCTGCAAGGAATAGCAAAAGTAAGTTTAAATGAATCATATATATTATAATTATTATAACATCTATTATTTATAGACTTAATATTTATATCGCAGAAAATAAAATATACTACGAAAGTTAGAAAGAAACGCTATTTAACTTACTGTATTTTTAGAGGTAATCAAAGATACACGTAATTTTAAAATGTTTAAAAAATATTAGCACGAAATATATATATATATAATTATCTTTCTCATCGCAGCATGAATAATTTTATCAGATTCAAACAAACAAATTTATAACGGTTGTATAATTGTTTAATATTAAAAAATAATTTTATCATGATGGTTATATGATTGTTATATTGTCCACCGATGCATTAAATGTGTATTACTAGGGTTGAGAATTTGTAATTTACATGCAAAACACATACACACTCGACTTTTCTCTTCTATATTCCAATATTATAATAAGCTTTTTTTATGTTTCAGCCTTCCGCAGTTATGTTTTACTTAAATCACTAGTTTTGGTCTTAGCTATATTAAGCGTAATAATATTAATAATAAAAATAATTTTTTGGATTGTTCTTTAGTATGTAAAGAAAGCAAGAACTTACATTTATGATTGAATGCAATATCTATAATATATGTTTCTATAATATGCATATATGTATCTATAATATATCTATAATATATGAAGATGAATACAATAAATGTACCTTATGTTATTACTGCTAGTATATTAGCATTACGAATATATTAATCATTAGTACACTAATAATTAATGTACTGACTTCTTGTAATTTGTTCTATCAATAATCGCTAAAATTATTTTGTGTGTAATTTTGTACAATTAAAATTATAATATATAACATATATATAATTTTCACTGTAATATATTATAACATTCACTCGAATATAAAAGCTAATAAAATTGTATATTCGTGCCTCCGTTTGAAAGGCACAATCAATAATAAATTTTGCATTGCAAACTACGTATATACATTCGAATTGCACAATTATTTTGATGAATTATTATTTTTATATGTCTATAATCTATAGTTTATTATATGTATATACTAGGTTATATATGAGTACATAAAATACAGAACAAAATAATGCATAATATAATATTCGTCGCTTAATATAAATATTAAAAATGTATTACAATTATTTTTATCATTGCTATCGTGCCGCATTTAATTTATCTGTAATTAAATGTAAGATACATTTGCGCGACAAAAAATATCACTTTATAACATATGTATACACATCGATTGATAGTACATTTATGATGAGATACTGTAAAAGATTTACAAACGTAATGTTTCATAGATTAAATGTTTACAAGTGGGCTTAATATAAGAGAAATATTTGAAAAACCTGACAAAACTGATAGTCGATCAGTAAATTTACGATATGACGCAGATTATAGTTTTCAAGTTCATGTGTGTACTATAAAAAAGAATTTTATATATATTATAGTCTCTTTTTTTATTTTTTAGATTAATATATTAAGTAAATATTAATAGAAGCATTACATAAGAAGCATTTAATAGAAACAATATAAGAAATAAATGGAAAAAAATGTTATTATATTTTTATTGTACTTTTCTCGTTATCATTCATATATATGCTGGCTTGCCGATTTTTACTCTAACTACCATATTTGCCAAAGTATCAGTATACGGGAAATTTCTCAAATAATAAAAAAAAAAAAAATAAAAGAGAGAAATAAAAATGAGAGTCCTTTAATAATATCTTTTTATAGTTCAATAGCTATTCAAACGTCACAAGGATGTATTATATTCTCATCAACTGTTGCAGTTGTTGCTATAAAGTTATTGCCACTTACAAACTGACAAAACGTTGAGAATTGTTCTTCTGTGCACGCATTACAATTCTTTCATTTTCCTTTGAGTTCCGTATGAAAGGACCTATAACGTTTATTCACGACGATGTTAGTGTAAAATATTATGTGATGATAAAACAAAGGAAAATAAAAAATCCAAAGGGAAACGTTAACGATCCTTTATCATACAAAATCGCAACAAAATCCCATCTTGCACACTAGCCTTGTATTTCAGTATCACAAGCATTAAAGATGTTGGTCGATGTGGTGACGCGCTGAAGCTCGCAATATAAGTAACGACCATATTTCGCAACTACAACAAAACGTCATCTACACATGGAGAAATTGTACGCGGAGAGCGAGGTGGAAAAACCGGCGGGTTGGCCGTGATATCGCTCGCTTTTATTATTAGCGCAATAAAACCCCGGCAACTGAGTAATAATTTAAAAAAAAAAAAAGTTGAGCGCCGTTCACAACTCAAGCACCTTCGGCGCCGCGCCGCGCCAATAAGTGCAATCGGTAAAATTTGCGAATATTTCACACTACAGGATCGGAAAAATCGTAGTCACTGCTGGTTTTGTTTTACAGATTATTCTGTGTCGAACGTGGCCATTTAAATTCATGTTGAATAAATATAGATTTAAGACAAGACACATACGTCTGAATACAATGCGCTTTTTTATATGACAAATATAGGGATATAAATATTATAAAGAAGAAAGAAAAAATAAATAATATTACACGCAATATCAATGGCATGGTGATGACGCTTTATCTGCAGCGATATATATGTATATATATATATATATATATATATATATATATATATATATATATATATATATTAAATTATTAATTAGTAGATACATTCAAAATTTATCAAAGCTTGTAACAATGATAAAATGTAAGACTAACTTTTCCTCCTCAAAGTGATGTATAACAGATAATTTTCCGCATTGCGGATAATGTGTCTATAGGGAAAGTTTATATACAAATATGCAAGAAACTCGTATAAATTCGTTGATGTACAAGTATTTCAAACAAATATATGTGTAAATAAAATATATGTAATAAAATATTTCATTATTATAATTAAATATTTAATTGTTAGCAATTGCATAAATTTGTAGGTAAAATTATTTAATAATTCGTTTATGTAATGCGTAGAATTTCTCTCACATATATGATATTTAATATAATAATACGTTACAGTGAAACTAAATTTCGCAAACCCCACACATTTCATATTCATCAAAAATTACGCGAAGCGTAATTAATTTATACGTACGACGATTGGAATTACGTAATGAAGCTTGTCGAAAACTCATCGCGTCGTTCGCTCGTCGACGAGGAATTTATGGGGCAGCTTTTGTGCAATTCCCACGAAAATCGATCAGAAAAGCTTGAATAAGTGCAGAGGACGCATTGTCGAACCGAGCAAAGAATACGGGAATTGTCGTTAGCCCCCCGGTGACAGGTCTAAGTTGTGGAGCAGAGAAATGGGAACTAGATATACGAACGAATGTTGAGAGTGTAACAAGGTTTTCCGTTATCGAGTCTAAGATATCTCTAAAAAACGAGCGCCGATCGCGATGCATCTCCGCGTTACTACGGAGGCTGAGAAAAGGGGGGTAAAAGGGAGCGGGAACGGGATAGTTGGAAATGTGAGGAAAACACGCGGGTTTCTCTCGCTCGTCCCGCGTGTAAAAATAGATCTTCCTCCGGATCTGCCGCGCTGCTGGAATTCGATATCGCTTGTATACGTTGCACTCCGCATCCTATTGTGCGCGTAAAACGAATTAAATATTTTCTCGCAACGGACGATCCAACGGAGAATTCCAATGAAACGATGGCGCCGCACGCAGATTCGCGGATTTCGTTCGCGAATTAAAATTAATAGAACGCCTATCGACAGAATGTGTGCGTGTGATTGCTTGCTCGCGCGTGCATTTATCTGGGTGGTACATGTACGCGTACGTTTACATGGCTCTAGATTATTGTTCGATCGTACGATCGATCGAACCTGAACATATATATATGGAGAGAGGATTTTAAATGACTGTTGGAAAAGCAGGTTTTTCCCGCTCCACTCCGGACTTTCGAGCTTGCCGCGGCGAGATGCGAGCTCACATGAGCTCAACGTTTTTGCCGCACCTTTTTCCGATAATTAATGTTCGTTCCTGCGCACCCGCAAAGAGAACGGAAGAGACAAACGCGAAAGAGAGAGGCAGATCAGATTAATGATTGTTTTACTCGCCCGTCATTACGTGAAAGGCGGCGCTGGTTATCGCCGAGCGAGATAGCGAGAAGAAGAAAGAGACAGAGAAAGTGGAAATGACGTAAAACGTGTCAGACGAGAAATCAAAGAGTGTTGTGCGCCATTCTAACCCTAGGGGAGGAAAAAGTCGGAACGAAAATCGACAGACGGGGTGACGTTCGTTCTGCACGAATTATTTTACAGATTTCTACCACGAGAAAAAAAAATGTGACGTATTAAAATACTCTTGCAAAAGCCTTTGTGATCGAATTGTGAATTATGCTTTTTTAATACACGCACTAATATAATGGTACAATATAAATTCTGCTTTATTTATATATTTTATATTGTCATTTTTAGCAATAATTAATTGCTTAAATAATTAATTTGGTGTCATAATTTTACAGTTCAACACAATTTAGAATAGATTTTCTTTCTCTATTAAATATTTCTATTATCCTAGAATTCTAAGATTTAAAGATAATCATAAGATATAAATACATAATAGAATTGCATAATAGCATCTTACAAAATTAAAACTTACACACACAATCATATGTTACAGATAATATTAATTTAAAGATTATATTTCTATATAAATTATATATTATATAATTAAACACATTAATTAATAATAATAGTAATTATATAACAAAAATGATAAAATTAATATGAACACGATATTTTTGATAGTAAAATAATCAGCTGTTCGAAAACGCTTTTGTAAAAGAAAAATCAATTCACACGCAATTTGCAAATTTTAGAGATGTGTACCGACAGAAGTCTATGCTAGAATTCTCTACCAGAAACATTCTCAATTATTGGAAAAGTTATCGAGAACATGTGTTTCTCAGACCCGAAAACAGAAAGAATGAGAAAACCTGGCTGAAGAAGAGATGGCATGACAAAAGATGAAAACTATGTGAAGAATCGGTTTATAGACTCTAGAGGAACTTATTTGCCTGAATCTAACACCGAATTTAATCAGGATCAAATTAATGTTTGTCCCAAATTGCTGTTATTCTTTTTCATGTTTAAATATCACGTGACTTTAAGTTGCATGGAAGAAACTTCGTCTCTTTTCCATTCAAGATGTTTTTCGAAAACGAGCGCCTAAAATCGCATTGCTAAAATGAGTAACAAGGAAATTAAAATAAGAATTGAAAATTTTGATATTAAAAAATATTATAAATGTATTACATTTGCGAAAACAATTAGCTCGTTTTGTAAGTGTATCCTCATTCGAAATAGAATTTATTGACATTAATTTATGTGTGTAATTTTTTTTGTAAAACCTAAGTTATCTTGCATAGTTTATTTGGTAGATCAAGTATCTCATTTTGTAAATGAAAAAAATTAATGCCAATAAGAAATTATTCTCAAAATGTGTTTTAGTTATTATGGTTTAAATATAAAGATTTATAGTAACAATCTAAATATCTTCGAGAACCATGCGGAATACCGCAGTAATCAAGTTAAATTATCCATTATACACTATTCCATTGCACAAATGAGAAAAGTCCGCATTCCTCTGGCGACGTACATTTTACTAAAATTTATATTGATGGAATGGTTCCCAGCGGGATTTGTGCGAGAAACTCGCTCGCGTTAAAATAATTAATTTAACGTGCACGTTTTACTGCAGACGCCGGCGTTCGGGAACTGTGACGGCGAGCAAAGCGGACCACATCGGAAAATTATGTGCTCGAGAGCACGACAATAGCGACAACGAAAGTGGCCACGTCGCAGCGCCGGGAAAGCCTTAATCCACAACATAAACCGATATAAACCTCAAAACTTATATACCGCTGTAACGGCGTTGCGAGTACACGTTCGCCCCTCGAGATGGAAGTGGCGTGGTCGCCGCGCGAGTGCTAAAAGGGGTTGCACGGACGTGAGAAGTTGGTGGATGTGGTCGTCGGGGTGGCGCGATAGAGACCGGGGATGAGAGGGTTTGGCAAAACGTGCCCGCTCGCCCCGCGATCGTTTCTTTTCTTCTTGCCTATCCACATTTACGCTCTCTTAGCCCTTCGACTCTCGCTCCAACTCCTCTTTCCACCGCGTTTTTCTTCCTTGTCGTCCCTCTTGCCCCGACCGACGGCACATCGTCGTGACAACCGGAAGTTGAAGAAGCTGCTGCCCCCGATCGATACCCCGGGGCGCTGTTTGATTCGCTCTCCCGCACCGCGAGAAAAAAAAAAATAGTGTCTTTCCGCGGAGAGGCAGCCGCGGCACGACGCGACGTTCCAAATTGAGAACGATAACGATAATGCAGTGAGACGGCTTAAAATCGAGGACGGTCGAGCGCGAATAAATCGTTGTGAATTCTCACAGCTCGCGCTTATCCGAAGAGACGTGCATCTCGAGCAAGACCGACGAAGAAACGCATTTCTATCGGCCGCGTGACGTATTTCTTCTTCGCAAGAGATACTCTTTTCGATTTCGAGACCAACTTGAAGCGATACGAGATGTAGATGTATCGAGATATAGAAATGTACGAAATCAATTTTAGATATCTAAAAGATTTAAAAAAGATCTAAGAAACAACTCGCTCTCTTTCTCTCTGTTTTGCATCAAATATTGAAAGTGTAATATATGCATAACTCTCCCCCCACCCAGAATAGTCTGAAATTAATTAGTGATGACAAGAATTAGTATGTATTATATTATGTTTTTACATTTAGTCCATAATTAATTTAATCTGACTCCTGTGCTTTTAAAAAAAATATTAAAATTTTGACCATTTAACTCATTTTTACCTTTTTAAATTTAAAGCTCTGCTTTCTTGCACTCTACAAGATATCACTTTTTATAAGAAGTCGTCACGATTATGTAAGTATTTCATTGAATTATGCATTCAGCGATTGTTTCACAGATTATGAATACAATGGTTGGAAAGCGTAGGCATTAAAAGCCCAGTTAAAACTTCCCGTCCGCGATTGTAAAAGCGAGAACCTCGGAAGGTCAAATGGAAGAAAGTACTTATACGAAGTGCTAGACACGCGACGCCCTCGGCAATTTGCATACGTTTCAATTAGACATCCCTTAACAAACTGTTCTGAATCAGCATGATCCCGTTATGCGTGCAATGCTTTGCATAATTTTGCCAGTATGCCAATTTGCATGTGTAATACAAGCGGCGTGAAAAAATATCGAGTATTGGGAAATGGATATGAATGGAATCATAAATGCAGACAAATTACGATGAATTTGAACGAACTTTCCGAACGAATTACGATTTGTTCGCTTTATGCATACTTCCTCACATGAAGAATGAATGATTGCCGTTGCACGCACGTTGTGTATTGTACAGTACACCGTAGACAAAAGAAACGAAGGCATGAAACTCTCTGCCAGAGAAGAAAGCAGCAAGGGGGAAACGCAGAAAAACGTTTCGCGTGCACAGCGACAAGTCGACAATGCGCGCATCGTACTTTAAAACTCGATGCAGTTTATGTCGGTAGACATGTTTACACTTGCATGTATGCAACAGCGGTACGTACGTAGATAAACATACGAAAGAAACTCATGTAGCTTGTATACTCTGTCATATGGTATGCAAATGTATAGGGAATATGGTATTGTATATGCGCACCTATATAAATGAGTAGGTGTACGTGCGGATATCACGTATAATCCATGATCGGTAGCGTTACTGAGACGTGAATCCAGAATCCGTTGGCAATGGCGTATTAAAGTTTACGCTATAAACCGCTTTTTCGATCTCTGAAAACTTTTGTCGAAAGAAACCTCTTCGCGAGCTGTAACAAAACGATCTGCTCAGAGAGCAACGAATAATAAACTGATATAAATCCTATTAAAATTTGAAATTATAGACATATAGACTATCGTTAGTATATTTTAATTAATTATAATTATGTAAACAAACATGATAAAATTTTCGATAAAATAAACGAACAATTACTTCTAATATATTGTAATAAATAACAATGTGAGATATATGCATATGTCAATACTATTTGATAATAATTGAAATCAAAAGTAATCTTGCACTACCGGTAAATTATTCATTATAATATAAATGTGAGCATTAAATTACACTAATTGAAATTTGAAATTTTGATTATACATATTGCATAATCCAGAGAAGAAACTATTAGCAACAATGCATGATATAACTGAAACTTCTGTCTAATACAATTCGCAGGCAGTAACGCGTCATAAAGGGACAGCGCACAATCAAGTTACATATGAAATTCATTACAAATATGAATACGTAAGTCACATAGAGTAGATGAAGCGCACAATTCTACGTCGCAAAGTTCCAATGCCATCGGCGAGAGTGTTTCACACAAGTTGAGCTTTATAGACAGAACTGACACGACGAATGTATCATAGCGATGGGGTTAAATGCTCCCTTCTGACTTCCCTGAGTAGTTAAACCGCAAGCAAATACAAGTTCGGAGATAAGTACACAGTCCAACATCCATCTCTCGAATGTCAATTCGAGAGATGGGAATATTTTGCGAAATTATATTCCACCCGTTGTAATCCGCTATAAAAGAGAGAAAAAAAACACGAAACTCGCGTGAGAAAGCAACAAAATATACGGACTTTTCTGATAACAATCGTCCACCCTGCCAGCAGCGGTGAGCTTGAATGCATTTACATATGCATGATTGTACCGAGAGAGTATATTCGGAATTATAATTCACTTGGTGAATCATTCAACCGCCATATTATTTGCGCGCCAATTAAGCGTAAGCATTGTAATATAGGTTCCATAACTCATTTATTTGATCTTTTGATATCTGTTAATTGATTCTTACAATTATAATTTACAAGCATTATCAATTGTTACTTGCTTATTTTATCTTATTTTATCAATATCTGTTTTATTTAATTTTTACATAACAATATATAAAACATATAATATATAAAAATATATAAACTTAAATGTATTTTATTTGCAATTTCATATTTAAAGTAAACTTTAAAATTATAGATTTGGCACACTTTTATTCTTTGATACCGCGGATTTAAACTGCGCTTTTAATATATTATCTTTATGCGTTTTTCAGAAAGCTCTATTTTAGTTATCTTATGTATAAGTTTTTAATTTTTATTATGTTTAATAATCTAATTAGAGAGAGAAAGAGATTAAAATTGAATTAAAAGTTGGAAAGAAAAATAAAATATTAATAAAAACTCTGTAATTAAGCAAACAAATTCTAATCTAATTTAATCGATGAACATGAAATACATTCATGCATTTGTGTTAAGCAAATTACGTTAGATTAAATTTGCTTGTCAAAGATAACATTTTAGAAATATGGAATAAGCCATATTTATGTCAACTGTGTTATTTTATTACATGACAAACATACGAAGTATACTTATTTTTTTATAATTTTTATAATTGTGTTCTAAAAAATATTACGTATTTTTGTCTTTTTTAATATGATCGATTTATTATGACACGACGATTATGTTTGAAAGCTGCCTTTTGTTAGACGAGATATGCTTCGAAATCAATAATAATTCTAACTAGTTTATCAATATCTAGATCCTATTTCGAACTGCAATTGCATGCAACTCTGATTGCGTGCAATTCTGTACTTTCAATATCCGAGACAGAGATGCGGAGACTATAACTACGAGGACATACAATTAAAACACAGTTTGGTAATAGAGCGAACAGAGCGCTTCTTCTCGCAATCTATATGCGCGTAGCACACAAACCGTAGATATGCGAATGTGCAGTTTGCTTCTACAGACTGCTGTAAAGCATTTCATATTTGCATACGTGCATACTTGCTTGATATCCTAAATATGAGCAGCAATATGTGTACGAACTAATATCATAATGTACATCCAACAATAATTTTGCAACAAATACAATTTTATTAATTAATTTCACTTATTAATTAAAATTATTAAAATATATCTTTTAAAGCTCTTTCGATTTAAAAGATCGAATTAATACATTAACATTATACACGAATAATATGTAACACTTTATCACAAAACTCAATAATGCCTATTATTCTTTTTAACTAACAAATGTTTTAAAAGTTTCTACATGTTGACTTGATAAAATTAATACATAGTTAATAATAATAATTACAAATTTAATTAACCATCAATATTATTCTAATTATTTACATTGCATCATATTGCGTAAAGCTTACCAAACTGCTGGTTGCTTATTCTTTCGCAAGTTTACGTAATAGTAGCTTACGTAACAAAATGAAAGAAAGAAAAGAAAATTTAAAAATATCTGCAACATGTTTTCCATTTCACATGTATTCATTCTATACAGATATTGACAGTATAATTTATCATTGCAAAAGATCATTTCTCATTGATTTGATGAGAACATAAATGCGTTAACAAAATTGCACAATTACCATCTTTATTAAATGCAATTGCATACGTAGGAAAGTTACTGTCCTCGTTTCTAATCCTTGCAAGGAGATTTTCACCTGTACGTCGTTGCATTTCCAATGATTGCGGTCGCTTTCATACATGACCACCTGTTTGGCAAGCACAGCGCTATAATTTCTATTATGGCCGTAGGCTGTGTCGAAATTTCACTTGGTAAGCGCATTACCGTAAGGCGCTTATCCGATTGCTGACCAACGCAATTAGATACATCATGATTAGTCGCCGACACCGGTTAGCGACTTGTGACCTGCAAAGACTGTGAAATCAAAGAATGCGCATTTCAAGTTATTTTAAGAGATAAAAAAAAAAGAAAAAAAGGAAAAACCAGAAGAATATTTCTAGCAAAAAGATGTCGAGGCATGATTCAACTATCATTCAATGCTAGAATGATAGAAAAGAAGAGAAAAATAAAAGAGATCTTCATTAAGATCTTTTAAGAGTAAACGCGGATAGAAATAGTTAACAATGAAACACAGACGCCGTAAGAAAGTACTGGCAACGTCGACGAAAAAGAAAACAGCACAAATTTGAACGTTCTGCGTTGAAACAGTTCCTCAAGTGTTTACGCTCGCTTTAGAAAGGCACAGAATCAAGTTAAATTTAAAATAAACAATTGAATAAAAAAGAAGTATCGCATTAAGTAGAATACATAGAATAAACTCACTTGTATATACGAATCTTTTAAAAGATAGAAAAAAAATTCAGCAGTTTGCTGTTTAAATATACCGAAACGTTCTTTTCATTCCAAATTTTGCAATAAATAGACAAACGAGTTTAATCACAGACAATTAACAGTGAATAAAATTTTATTATCACAATTTTTTTTCACATTTTAAGAAGTTTAAAATTTCTATTTAAAGATTATGTCTCACTTAACTTCACGAACGGCGCGAATGTTTCCATGTAAATTGTCGCATTGTATGAATAATATCGAATAGAATGAAGCAATCGATCGTAAAGGTGAGGTTACACGATATGCATCTATACGTCGCGCAGACCATAGACGAGAAATGATTCCCCAACAACTGAAGAAATTTCAGCATTTGTGTCTCATACATTATGGAACAGCGGTTATTAGACGAAGGACGAAGAAAACTAGAGAGTCCGTTTCCGATAGCCTTACTTCGCCATGCTCTCATCGCGACCGACACTTTTGACGAAATATGTGATTTGAATCTCGGGACGCGAAAGTGCTATCACCTCCATCCGTCCCACGTCCGTATATCGATTTCCAATTCAGCCAGATATTTTCAATATCGTTGTCGTGTCCATGCTGTTCGCTATATTCTTCTATCTTATCTATATTTGACGCAACTTCGAAAGCTCCGAGCAGCCCGACAAAACTGAGAGATACTTATATTATACTTAACTTCTTTTTTTCCGATAAAGTTAATTCCCGCGATTCTCATCTGACGCTTTTATCAATACTTTTAGCAAATTTCAGAATTATTAAATCATTCTCTCAATCAACAACATATTTTCTTAATACCGCCTGCTATTCCGATATTCTACGTGCCGTTTGAAAAATTTAAAATGTCCATATGAATTTTGAACACACACGTATTCTTACGCATTTTATTATGTCGCAATGAGAAATTGTTGCAACAATCATACCAATCTTACCAAATCGTTTCTATCAGAACTACATGAAAAAAAGGAACGAGAGCCATCCATTACGAACTATTCACCTAAGTCGATTGTAGAAAGCACGCAATCAGCAACATCGCGGAATCGAAACTATCCTACCGACAACGAGACAGAATTAACGTCCTACCGAAGGTGGATTGGGTTTAACCCTGAAGAGGGGAAGGATCGAAAGAAGCGAGAGGAGGAAGACGCTAGGAAGAAGAAGGAAAGATAATCACGAGAGAGAAACTCGTGACCATGGCGCTCTCCTAGTTTTCGAGTACTTTACGGCTCTTGCTGGTTAAGTACGTACGGCCGACGTTTGCCACCGGCACACGTAAAGTATATATATCGTAAAGAGGGCATGGGGGTGAGTGTACGGGAAAGGACGGATGTCCTCGGCCGACTCGCCAGTTCAATCAACTGTACGCCCGGCAACAAACCACCGCCGTTAATTGGATCCGAGCAGACCCGGCTTTACGAGGGCCAATCGCGCCGAATTATCCGACCTGCATTTCCCGATCGCCTGCAAGCAGCGGCGCACACCGCCGCGCCGGATGCACCACTCGAAAGTTAAAGCTCGCCGACCGCGAGCAACTTCCGCCGTGAGACAAGGAGGGTTCGAGGGCAGCCTAACGGCGGATTAAGTTGGTCCGTGCCATGGAATGCAAGAGCTAGCCAATGATAGAAACAGCCCGAAATTGGAATTGGATATAATACCAAGGGAAATAAATAAAACATTGAGACTGTATTTATATATTGCTGAAAATGATTACGTGATATGATTACATGAAATAAATATTAACTTTTTTTCGTTTTGTAAGGAATCGGAAATTGTTCTCGGATGTTTGACTTCTGTATGAACATGCATTGCATTTATAGTAACAATTGTAATTTGATGATATATTTTCAATCAGAATAGATTACTGTAAAAGAACAATAATGGTATTAAAACAGTAATAAACAATAATTATTAATTGCTGAATCATATTATTTCTTTAGTATTATATGTGAATGTTTCATGTACATATACTTTGCACACAAAGGAAGATCGAATATTTTTTTTTCATGAAGCGATATCTATCATAATTCTGTTTTTCCGTATACTTTCTTTGATTTAGTTATATTTTGTCTTTGCTTTCTTACATTTAAAGTTTTTTATCATTTTTTATATTTTACAATCTCATAGGAGGTACAACGGAACTAGAATTATAAATTGCGCGAATAGTCAACTAGACCAATACTCTGTAAATATCGCGGAAATCGAACGGGAGTCCAAATTTCCGGTATACCTTAAGCCAATCGAGGAGGGGAGAGTAAACGAAGTTTCGTTTTATTTTTTCCGTGAATACATACGTATATACGACCCGTTTCTTCCCCGCCATCACATCGTTCCCCATAGAAATGCTTCCATCGTGCGAAGTATCCTTTTTGCAACGACCCTCCATTTCCGAAAACCTATAGAAGGACCTCTTCACCTTGACGAGGCAGGAGGGTACCAAGAAAAACGGAACAGCACTCAAACATCTCGCCGCTACCCTTTATTTGCCACTTAGCTTAAACCCTTTTACCTACCCAACGTGCGTTCATACTGAAACACTAGACGGCACAAGCATCGCTGCATGCGTGTGCGCTCGTGCGTCGCGTGCACCGACGTCGCAATTGCAAGTAATGTGTTTGGGTAAATATTAAGCTGCATTCACATATCTCAATTCAAAGATTCTACATACTCGATTTAAATGGAAATAAGAATGCATGCTCACGCGAAATCCTGCTTTTATATACTGTATATGACGATCGAGAGTTATATGACCAGCCACACATGTATGAATCTATGTGTTATGCTGGCTTTTGCCAATAGTAATTAATATTATTCATGCTCAAGTGTGGACGCAGTTTTACAGCTACCTACGAATTACATTCAACACGGGTGGCGCGCACGCTTAGCTCGGAAATCTTGCTTCATCTTACGGTAGCAGTGGATTTCGTAATTGAAGTACGATACACACGATGTACGTTTTGCGCCCTCCGCGAAATTACGACCGGGTCGTTAAAAATGATTTAGCCTGAAATCTCTTGCAAGAGGAAAAACTTCGCGAATTTCACACAACGCGAGAATAATCTTGGGCACATTTAAATAATGAATTGGTGCTTCGCAATAATCATGATGGATGATTATAGAGAGTGAAAATTTTTCTATGCACAAAAAGCTCACATCGGAGCAACTTCTAAAATGAAATTATTATATATATACATTATTGACCATTAATTTTGTGATAATATTTTTCAAAATAGTTAAACCAATTAATAAGATATAAAGCGAGATTAGAGAATTGAATTAAATACGTAAAATAAAGGTTCAAACCCTTTCTATGTATAATAAAATTTTACTTAATATATTCATATATATATGTATAACATAATTTGCGTCAAAATCATAATTTCATAAAAATATTTGCCATTGGTGACATGACATCAGTTAGTGTAAGTTTTGGGAAAGGACAGATATATAAAGGGACAATGTTTGTTTATCGTTATTATCGTTATCCGACTCCTATTTCGGTCGGTCCACATATTTTCCCAAAAATCAGACTTGTGATGGCAATACAACATTATGTGTTGGGGAACAGTGATACCTGATCATCTTTTGGTACTTTACAACATAAACAACGTATGTATTGGAATTAATGTCAAGATGATCGAGAATCTTACTCTATGCAAGTACTTTTCGAGATGCGATTAGCAAAAATTTGAGTATCATTTAAAATTATATTTAATTAAGCGTCTAGTTTTGTATCATTTTATGATAAAATGTATCAAAGGCTTGAAAATTAATATAAATTAATCCTTAATAAGATTTCATTTGGCATACTGATTATATTGGAAACTTTTATAAATGTCTTTAATACAGCAAGTGCTAAACGGATTTAGAAAGAAATTGGAAGAAAATGCAAAGCATAAAGAAAAGGAAAAATATTTAAAAGCGACGGGAGGAAAAATATGGAACATCACAAAAAAAGGAATTAAATCTCAATAATAAGCTACAAACGAGTTTCTTTTTACCGTTGCAGTTATTGATTTATTTTCTACCTAGCAGAAATAAGGTTTTAAAAATTTTGCAGATTACAGTAAATCAAAGCTTCTAGAGTAATAACATCAGAATTGGATCGGTATTTTTCAGCTCCAATAACTCTCTCTGTGTGTGTGTGTGTGTGTGTATGTGTGTGTGTGTATGCGTTCTATTCAATCATGTTACTATATAGAATGCCAACATATTTCCATCCTATAATAAAGACGGCAGTGCTGCATAGAAATAATATGTGAAGGGACAAAAATAATCATTGAAATAATAAAGAAATTTAATTCTTTTCTCTCTGAAAAATTCATTTAGCCGATAATATCGCTATCAGAAAGTCAAAAGCGCTGCTCCAGCCATGCATCACAAGTGCACAAAGACGCAAGTTCCTGGCGCGGAATTGCTAATCATCACTGGTACAAGCCAGCACAACGCACAGATCCACGGGAGCTTCTTCGAGAAGGTAAGGACGTTCCCGGGAGCGGTCGGGGAGAGATTGTGAAGGTGGATCTCGGAGCAGAAGGGTGACAAATCAATGGCGGATGGTAGGGTAGGTAGCGGCATATGAGCGCTGGTCTCCTATCTTATCAACGCATTATTCAACGGCGGAGGCTGCTCGGGACTCTAACTGCCTGCATTTGCATAAATCCATAGATCTCCCGGACCTGCTCGGCTGCCCGGCCGTGTCTATCCATCTCTGGATGCATGCATACAGCAAATTACAGTGCCCGCAAGCGGAATTGTGGGTGGCGGACTGGTATGTTTCTATCTCTCTCTCTCTCTTCCCCTCCCTATCCGTCTCTCTCATCTCTTACCGATCCCCCCCCCCTTGTCCCTTTCATGAAAGGCCGAAGGGTGCACTAGGACGGCAGGAGTGACATCCACTCTAGTTACGGCTTTGTATTGGATCGTTAACGACACCTCACCCCCTTGCCTTCTCTTATTGCCTCTCCCAAAAATATTAGCATATCCATATCTTTCAAAAAGTTATATACACAATATGCTTACATAATGTATGTAAATTTTAAGACAAGATCAAGTGAAAATATTATGCAATCCCCTAATTGTTAATAGAGTACAATTAAAAATAAGAAATATTGCAAGAAATAAATTTGCATCTTATAGCTTTTATGTCACAAAATATCTTTGTAATACATAATCTATTACATCAACTGTGTAACAAATGATAATAATTAAAATACTGTTTACATTATTTTAAAAATATGTCTCTGCATGATGCTGCATAAATTTTTACAATGCAATATGGTACGATATGATTATAAATTGCACACAAATTAAAAAATGTTGACAGGGTTTACCGTAAAACAGAAATTTTTTTTGTTGTTAATAAAATTTACTACATGTAATACCAAATTCAGATCCTGCTTTGATGACGTATTCAAGACACAATCGTCGTCAAATCACTAATCAGTAAGAGAAACAAAAGGATTGCTCCAATGTATTAAGGTGCCGCGAGGAAACGCCGTTTCACGGTGTCAGGATTGCAGTCGAGATTCCTGCCATGGCGGTTCGTTAGCAAAAGGAGACGAAACTATGAGTTCTGGTGCAAATACTGTCGATTACGTGCCAAGCAATAGTCTCGATCTTTAGTGGATTTTCGTGCGCAGCAATATCGATTGTTATATACGTGAGTTCCATAAAATCAGAAACCACCGACTTATCGTGTGCTATATATAGGCAAAACATTTCACTAAATCATTTCTCTACAATTATGTAATTAATTTGCGCCGAGTTTTCCCGGGAATGCAAACCCTTTGAAATGCGCCTCTTTGGAATGTAAATTAATACGTAACTTCACATATACATCTATCAGCGTTTCGGTCGCCGTTAATTAGTAAATTTATATTCGATGTAAATTTTAATTATATCACACTAGCATGATATTTTGTAATTTTATTATCGCAATCTCCGCGATATTAGAAATTACATTTTCCGTTTTTGAAAATATATCATTATCATCAATAATCATCTAATTACTTTTCCGTTGCATAAATGCAATTAGTAATATATCAAAAATATTAGAAAAATATTGATTAAAGATGTAAAAATTTGTGTATGTAGAAAACAATAAAATTTGCAATTATTAAAAGAGAACAACGAAACTTTCACGTATTTAAAACGTATAAAGCGGAAAGTGAGCCGATAGAGCCCCGTTTCAACCTACCACCGGTTAAAAGTTCTCATTTTGTTATTCGACCATTGGATGATCGCGCCAGTTTCGAGAACGGTTGAAACCGATTCCCGACTTCTCGTGAGTGGGGTGCAACGGACGCGTAATAAATTCCAGGTTTACCTATTCTGCTTGCGACAGGAATTATTCGGCGAACTCGTAGGTGTACGATCGATTAAACCAGGAGAGATGAAATACGGGGGACGCACCAATTCGTTGTGCCGGTTCAGTAGTTCTACGGTAATCTACGATTATCTCTCAATCCTCTCCTGATTGTTTCAACGGACCTTCTCTATTCCAGCTTTACGCTTCGTTCATTGTGATTACACTATCGATTTCATTTCATAAGTTAAACGACATTTACTATATATTAATATTATTTTCTAATTTTTACTTATTGCAACAAAAAGATAAATTGTTTATCACTAAATAGAAAGACAATCTAAGCTTTCGAAATAGCCAAGCGAGTAAAATAGATACTTATTATAGAATAGATTTATACGCTAGTAAATAATTATTCTCTTATTTACTGTGTAATGAGATATATACCATTTGGTGATATCATGTTCTTATTTTTGAAAAAAGTGCAACAAATATTCCTTTACCTCTTTCTCCTCTTTTATATCTCTTCTTAAACGGCCTATTCAAGTGCAACGCGGAAAATGATGAAATGGGCCGAGCAAGTAGTTCGCACTCCAATTTAACGCAGCACGCTTGAGTTCGCCAACAACTCGCGGGAAAAGCCGCATCGCATTTTCCCGAGCCCACGTACGTTACATCGCGCTCGAGGGAACACTTCCGCGAAGGTAAAGCGTGGGAAGGGCCGGCGGCGGAAGCTATGCGCGCGTATGCTCCGTCGGTGCTTAGCCTTAAAAACTTCGTTCTGCCCTTTCCTCTCGGTGTATCATCAACAAGATATCTTATGAGCGTTTCAACGAGCGGCGAAATGACTGCGGAGTGGCCAACTTAAGTCGAGTCCCTCTCGAATGTCCCTGACGGCGACGGGACGAGCAGTTAATTAACACCTCCACTTCCTCAGTTGGTGGCAGCCGCAGCAGACTGTCGGCGCGTTCCACTTCTCGCGAGTACCGCCAGCCTTTTCCATCCCCTTGGAAAAGCTTCCTTCTTCCACGGAAAGGCCCTACTCAACGCCCTCTCCTTCGTCCCTTTCCTTCCCTCGACGTCTTCTTCGTCCATTCGCTCTTTTCTGGCAGCACTTATCGAGTCTCTCCTTCTTCGGTACTTTCTACCCTCTTCGTCGCTTTCGCAGGATCGGTTAGTAATTAAGATGCTCTCGCGGAGTAAAAAAAAAAAAGTCACCGGCAAGCACGAGACAGATTCTCATGTATTTTTAATTTAGAGATAGTGCCTCACCACCGCACCGTTTATGCTACGAGAGGTGAATAAAAGACCATTTACATCGCAGGCAGATAAAAGAATGTACTTTCTATTAATTTCATTCCTACGATATTTTCCGTTACCCTTCCAATTTCCGTGATTTTCCGTAATTTCCGTGTTGTGTTCAACGATAGATTTTTCTTTCTTCGAACTATAATCTATAAGACAATCAATCTTGTGCAAAAGCAGCTCAATCTATAGCTCAATCCTCTAGAGAGAGAAACATCTGCTTTAATATTAATTCAAAGAAAATCTTTTCGACAAAACCAATACGTCTCATCCTTGAAAATGCTGATACGACTGCCAGCGACAAAAACTCGTGCCTTTGCATACGATATCAACAAATAATCTGGATCCCATCGCGGTGAATTTCAGGTGTCCACGGCATAAATATTTCCGAGAGTATCCGCGCGCGCAGTTGGGCGCAAACAGACGTGACAAGAACGATAATATTCGGGCGTCTGGGCGCTTCTGCGGCTCGTTATCCGCGATGTTAATGGTTTTATAATATCGAGACGCTTGAGACGCGCCAATGGCAGAGGCTCGGCATCGAATGCATTTAGCAAGAGGGAACGCAAAATCGCACGAAGAGATCGGTAAGCTGCTGGAAGGGGGCGGACGGCCTTTAATCCGCTGGCGATGCTAGACGTCGTGGCGCTCTGAATAGTTCCTCGCCGCTATATCCAGACCGGTTATCGGTTTTCGATCTGTGCGACGAAGCGTGAGAAACGCCGAGTGATAATGCAGCGGCTGCTAATATCGTAAACGATAATTTAACGGCGTTCCGCCACACGCCAACGCGCTCGGACCGATTCTTTCGACGTTGAAACACGGCGCAAGGTACGGTTTTCGTTGTTGGTATTGGTTACTGTTACAACTGTATGCGTACACCATATGTTCTTGGAAAAAAAGAAAAAAAGAATAAAGAACACTCTGAAACTGCTTAAAAGAAAAGCGAAAATTTCTATATGACGGAAACTAAAGTAGAAACAAGAAAATATGTTTGAGAACATTTGTGTGGTACATTCGGTAATATTATCCTTTACGCGCCCAATTTTACGTGGAGCGCATTAATCTTTGACTTAATATTTATTTAACATAAAAAGAGATTTTTTAATGAGTGAAACATTGAAGAAAGTATTTAATCAACATATAAAAACTTGAAAGTGAACAATATGTAATAAATGAAGTAAGTGGAAAAAGATAGTTACGGAAAGACAATTATTTTGTCATTACTATATACATAGTAATAATAAATCAAAACTTGGAATTTTCTTAATTTTACCATTACATAATTTCGCGTATTTCTTGATTATTTGCAGCTGGTACTTCTTTCAGTCATGTATTATGAACTTGTAAAGCGCAAAGCCATTTACACGAATCACTAATTAGTACAAACGAAAATCGCACATGTAGGTTTATACATAAGAGAGTAACAAACAACATCGCCATAAATAAACTATTGCGGTACGTCTGTGCATTATAATTATGTGTTAACTACCCGCTAAACAGGAATTTCGTTCTGTAATGACGTCATATAGGTCCTGCTAATGACGGGATAGTAATATGCGCGTCGTGCACAATACCAAAACCAGGACATGTTACAGATCACTTGCATTATCTTGTATCACGCTCAATCTAATATTGGATTATCATTTATAATTCAAATTTAATTGCTTTCAAATAAGCGGATGAGAGATTCCTAATTGATCTAATTAATACATATTTAATTCATTAACACAAGTACATATAGAAGTATACATATAAAAGTATATATATACATACAAGTACATATATAGTACAACTCAATACTTTGAAAATAATGATTGAAAAAGATTATTCTAATATTTCAAATTTTGAATTTATAATTGTGTCCAATGTCGAATAATCAACTGTAATGAAACCGATTGAAATATGTTGACAAAGCATCATCGCAAAACGTTTATATCAGCCTAACAATGTGCATTGTTCGTTATTTAATTATTTTAATTGAATAAAATATGTAGTTGTAGTTTATTAATAATTTTATTGTGTGTGTGATATGATCACAGTGTAAAAGCATCAATGTAAGCGATTCGAATTACATTTATCGAATGTGCGAACTTAAATATTTAAGGTATACATTAATAGGTATCTGCTAAATATAGATTTAAGCATACGGCAAATGTCAATAGCCCTTCGCTATCTGTCATGACGGAGAAAAGGGTTAAAACCACGAAATCTAAATTTTATGAATCAGTCGATCCATTAGTCAATCCTGTGTGGATCCGGTATACACTTTCAAGTACAATACCCGCTTCACTGGCAAAACTGACGTATCCTGACGTAAAGAATTCTCGCGTGACGTGCTGCGAAATGCAATTTCCACGTATACATGGCGCGCCGATTTCCTACACTGCAACGCGCTTAAGTAATTACTACGCGCGCAACGTGCAACCCTCAAATCGGATTCGACGCACCCGCACGTCCCGTTTATGTCCCCTCGCAATCCTCCGTCACCTTCGTGCTGTAACGAGATATACGATGATTCTTTGTTTAATCTCCTAAATAATAATTCTTCGGCGTTCGCGAGAGTATCAATCGCGAGATTTTCAACGTAGGATCGTCAGATCACGATCGCCGATCGTAATCGCGGATTGGTTAGAACCACATCATTCTGCGGCGGCCAGGTATTCCACGTCCATCCGATGTAATCACCCTTGCACAACCTAGCCACTGCTACCCCGTGTAGCACGGCCGGCGTTAATTGATCAAATTACAGGACCGTGAGCCGCCATCGAAATTGCAGGACTGACGGACGCCACGTTTTCGGACCGTTCCAAAAGGGGGCCGTCATGAGGGTACACCCGCGTGATGCTACGTGAATTTCCTCTACCTCCGGATACCCTTCTAACCGCCCTCGAACGACCCTTCGTCCGTAAGCGGAAGGGGAAGGTCGGGGAGCGGGGTGGAGGATCACTTCAAACCGATCGGGATGATGTTCCACGAGGCTGCTCGACCGGTCAAGTGTTCATTGCCGGTTCATTCGTGCAAATTCCGCTTTTAATTAATGACTACCCAAACTCAATGATTGATCGACAGTATCGTTGATTGGTGGCATTGCCGCGTTGGTTAGAATTTATCTCCTACTCGACAGACGATCTTATTGTCGAGGACTCTTCTTCAGCGCGTCTTGTCATTTGTCGTATATTTTGCGAGATAACTCTTCTTCAAGAACTCCTTTATAACTCCAAACAACGAAATTTAAATGGAACAGAATTCATAGATTATGTCATTGCAATAATAAAGCAAGCCATGTTTTGTTGAGATATAATTATATACATTATAAACATATGCTTTGTAATTGGATATTGTGACAAAATATTATAATCGTATCATGAGTTAGGCTGTAATCTATTATTGTATATAATTAAATAAAAATTGAAAGACATAATTAACTTTCATAAGAGTTTACGAACTGTACATAACATAATGCAAACGATATTTATTTAACTTTTATGAGCATTGACAAGATTAACCATTATTTATAAAAAGAATGGATTTATATACTGTTTATAATTATAGAATAATTGCATAGATTTATGCTAATTAATGTTGCCCACCCTATACAGAGATCCCTACTTTGAAACAAATAGATGAATTAATGTTTCCAAAATGAGTGTTTGGAATCTTAGGTTTTTGACTTGTTTGATATTTCGTGAATGATAAACAATTAGCCATATCAAACGGCTTGACATGTCTCGGAGCACGTTCGTTGCCGATCCTTCCGACAGACCGCCGGTCAACAACGGCCAGAATTTGTTGCAACAGTGACGAGGGTCGACGTAGTTAAATATGATCGACATAGAACAAGTGCCGTCGACGCCCGTACTCAGTGTTTATAGTTGCTGTTGTTTATAGTTGTTTCGAACCTGCCGCGCCATAGCAAAAAGCGCAAGCAAAGCTTAAAACAGATTGTTACACATGAATTGCATAATAACGCATCAATTTAATAAAATATATGTGATCGTAAAACATGTTCAGTGTTACTATTTTTATATATCATGACACACAAAATTAACCAACAACTGCACATGTATATATTCTTGCTCCAGAATATTTCGAGCGCAATCATCGAGAATCTTGTGTTTCGCTTCAATATGAATACAATACATTCGTGTAAATAAAAATTGCACTGTAAAAAGATGACATATAATTTCCCAGACAGCACAAAAAGGCCAAAAAATATCTTAAAATGCCTGAAAAACGATAAGACATTTTTAAATCGTTTTTTAGACATACATGTGCTGTCTGAGCTTATTATGTTTACACGTTGTGCAAAGCATTCAGTTTTCAATAAAATTAAAACATTTTCCTAACACGTTATAAATTGCAGATTTCAAAAGATTCATATTTTTCAAAAGATTAATATTTTATGCGCGAGTGTTCGTATACGAAAATAGATAGACAAAGATCGATAAAATTTTCGAACAAAATATATAAGTATAATTTTGAAATGAAAAGAGGTTTATTATCACTTTACATCCCGTCCAGCCTTTAAGATTTCTATTCTTCTCTGCACAAACTTGATCGGTCATTCGTACAAATCAACTCTCGTACGGTAAGATAGATGGTCTCGAGCAATGGATGCGCGCATTTGAAACATTGATTCGTACTACTGGAAACTCCGCGACGCCGCAAGGCGTAACTTCCACGGATGTTCGGTGCACGCGCGTAGACGGTCAATAACATTGAAAACTAGTCTGTGAGATGAAGGGGAGGCCGAAAGGGAAAACTGACGTAATGAAATATGATCGACGTAGAGCGCGCGAGTGCTATCGCGATGAAGTTATCCAGCTTGGTTTTCGCACAATGGACGACTTCGTTGAAATATCCGTACACGCACGCCGTACGGCATATACGGCGTGTATAACACGTCAAACGCGTGCAAATATTGATTCGGCCGCTGTCGAACTCTTCTACACGGACTATGGATTCGCGCGTAACGCGTGACACACGCGATGCACGTTTTGCGAACCAAACTGTTACGCTCGTAATCGATGATATCCAGATGACTCTCTCAAGTGTGACAGAGGCCGATGACAACTTCGAAGTCATCTGTCCAAATAGCTCGATCAAAGCAATAGCGTTTAATTTTTTCCACAAAGCTTTGCGTTGCGCGCTCCTTTGTAATATCGTAAAATTGCGTACGAAATTGCCGAAAACTGTTTAGCCTATGGCGCATAACGCACAATTGTGCATGACACTAGAATGAATGTTATTGGACAATAAGTTTCTCTGCAAAATTCGATAATATTGTAGTATAAATCAATTTGTTAATTTTTTAAGTACTAGTTATAAATCTTTATGTAATTATAAAAAGTTTGATTACATTCAATATATTAATCTATTAAGGTTACCTATCTATAAAAGAGTGAATGAAAGGATACATATGCTTTTTGCGCAAGCAGTTACATAAAAAAAAAAAAAAAAAAAAATTAAGCAATCAACGCAGGCGCCGACCCGATACTTTTGAATCGTGTTAAACAATTTACATGGCAAGCGGCTGAATAGGAATATACGAGTTTCATAACTGGATTCCCCTATTGCGATACAAACGAAATCATTCGCTTTTCAAAGTTTCCCGAGCCAATGCGACCGGAAGATCGCGCAATTCTCGGCCCGTTTATCTTCGCGAATGTACATAGAGAAACGCGGGCGATTGAAGTCGAGGGGAAGAGCAAAGAGTAACAGGGCTCGTCAAGGGCTAAATCGATTTGCCTGTACGTGGAAGCCGCCGGCGCATCCATCTCCTACCATCGGTGCCGCCGACTTTTATTTGCCGGTTCAAGTCGTTTCTGCGCACATCCGTCGTCGTCGTCCTCGTCGTCGTCTTTGCCGTATGTGTACGCAAGTTTTTAAATTCAGTGCACCGCGCGCGGAATGCAACGCGAAAGAGACCACGGAAGAAAGAACGGCTGGCGTGCGAAAAACGGCGAACCGAAGGAAAACGATAAACGCACAGAGAGAGAGGGAGAGAGAGAGAGAGAGAGAGAGAGAGAGAGAAAGAGAGGCCATGCGGCAAAGAAGATCCAAGGAGGCAAAGAGGAGGAAAAGATGGCGAGAGAAGGGACTGACTGAGAGGAGGGTGGAATCTTGGGAGAAATCGAAATTACAGGTTTTCGTCGAAACGCTGGACTGGTCAGACGTGACCAAATTGCCGAAATAAGGGACGCGCGGGCCGCATCTTCTACGCCAAGATAAATAGGATATTTCGAGATAAATGCTTACCTACGTGCTTTCAAACGGTATCGAGTGCTATCCGAAGCTGCCGTGCGCGAGGTACTCTCGATCACTCTCTTCCCCTATTCTATGCAGCAGGAATTTACTTACGAGAGAGCCCCGAGACATACACACACAAACACACGCACACAGACACACACACACACACACACAATTTCATGTCGTCACCGTCGTTCTCGCTGCAACGCGAGCATTACTCAGTCGGCGTTCCGAGAATTAAATGAACCGAATAATTGCATAGAGCACCTCGGCGCGCTCATGGTGCCCCGAATCTCCTTTGCCACCCTTCCGCGCCTTTTCACCCTTTTATAGTTACTAAAGTAACCATTTTATCTCGCACGACCGACTTGCTCCGAATATCGATTCTCGAGAACACGGACGTTTTCTTGAATAGAAGACTTTATTAATCTTTCTTGAAGTCTTGTAGGCGTGTTTAATCAATTAACGTCTATTATTCTTGCAATTCCAGAATAAAATTACTTCACATTGTTAAATAAAAGAATAAAATTATTTAAATATGGAACTATTATATTATTGTATGTTGTTG